>CM022952.1:4548303-4843881 GCA_012931725.1 Litsea cubeba | reverse complement strand
GATGGGTCGGGTCGGGTCGGGTCAGGTTTAGGTTTAGTATGGGTCAAGTTGCGGAAATGGGCTACCGAAACTTGCCCTTATGCAAGTCCATCTTGGGGCTGACATAAGTAGGATCTGGACCACTTACGATGATTCTCATCTCCTCCACTTATTGATCTTCAAGTTTCGGTTTAAAATGAGTAGGTTCCACCGTCCTATTGAACATAATGATGGAACCAAGATTAAAATAACGTCAGCATCAATGCTCGGTCACATTTTCGTCAGGTGCTCAATCGGACGCTCGGGTCCTTGAACTGAACTTAAAAGGATCTGTTAGTGGAGGGGATGAGAAGATGGGAATCATTTTGAACGGTCCGGATTATCCCTATGTGGGCCTCAAAACGGAGTTTCAAGAAAGTGTTAGAGCATATCCAACGGAGGCTTTATTTGTCCAACTCAGCCCCAATGAGTGTAATTGACATATGGCTTTGCCTCCAAGAGAATGGTCAAATCTCACATGGCATTTGAAGGTTCTCTTGTTGGCATATCATAAAGTGAGATGCCTTTTCTTTCTTTTAAATAAAATAATGGTGATGAGGGTAAATGCATTTGAAGTTGGTATAGGTAGATGCTAAATTTAAAATGAAAAAATAATAAAATAATAATATGACATCTGTCTTGGAGTTGCCCAAGTGAGATGCCAGATCTATATGTTTTTTTTTTTTTTTTTTTTTTTTTGCCACATAAGCTTTTATTTTGAAAAGGACATATCCAAATTTGAAGTGTCTTTTAGATATGCTCTTACACGCTTAATTACTACCAAGGACAAAGGATCCGGACTCCCGAAACTCACTATCTTGACAACACCAGTACCGCACCACCTATTGAGTGAGATAAAACACCATATATATATATATATATTCCAACAGAGAAAATATAGATGATGATAACTTATACTGATATGAGAGATCCAAATGCTTATACTATTCTTTATCCCTAAATAAAAAAACACTAGTAGAAATGTATATGAGAATCTTCTCCAACCAACCAAGGAGTGGTAACTGTGTGGGGAGATTCCCAGAGCTACGGGATTAAGCTAATCACAGCCATCAGATGGATTTAAGCATCCTCACGTGCCATCCGCGTGCCGTCTACGGGGCACCGATCTCATCCCGGTTACCAGGACAGAGCCCTTGGCCGACGTCAAACATCTCCAGGCCACAAGCGCCGAACTGGACTGCCCCGGGCATCATCTCGGCAAAGAGTCCATCTCGGCAAGGCCACCCCGGATGCCATCTCAGTAAAGAAGCCTACCTCGGCTAAAACTACCTCGGCTGAAGAAGCCAGGACAGTAGCCGAAGCAAGAAAGAATCTTCGCTTGGGCCCCTCATCCCCCACGTCACCAGGCACGTGGAGGGATTGGGTCACGAGCTAGTGGGACAGATATGACATCCCAGCCGCCCACTATCTTCACCAGATCGCCACATGGCAGCATCCAGCGGCTGAGGCCACATCAGGGCAAGGCCCGAGGGAAGATCCGCTGGTACTCCTACCGCCAAAGGCGCCCAACACAATCTGGCCCAACATACACGCATTTAATGCAATGTGGGCTGACCCGACTGGCATTAAATGCTGAGTGGGCCGGATTAGACTGCATTTATTACTTTGGGGGCTGATCATGACTTTCCAGTCAGATCATGGGACCCACACCAAGATATTCTCTGAGAGATACGATCCAAACCTCTATAAATAGACCTTCCTACACCATGCAAGGTACGCACAATATTATTCACAGAGCCTCTACTCTGTCTCTCCTCTCCCTCTCTTCCATCGTTCCAGTTCATATACTGACTTTGGCATCGGAGAGCCTTGCGCCGCTCAGGCCAGGGTCCTCTGACCGTTTGCTACTCTCTTTCAGGCTATCGGACGGCATCCAGACATTCCAGACACCATTATCTTCACGGATAAGTCCTGTAAGGCACCCTCTTATTGTGGGTCGTAATTTTCTGCACCTACAATTGGCGCCGTCTGTGGGAAAGAAATATCCCAGCCATCCAAACCTCTCAAAACCTTCCCAATCCTTCTAAACTTCAATCTCTCAGAAGCCATGCCACCGAAAGCTAAGAAGGGGGTAGAATCCTCAAGAGCAGCGCTCGAGCCACCACCACCACCGGACGTCCCTCCCCAAGGACGTTCCCGTACGGTGCAGGGCACGACTGCAGGGGAGGGCCGCCTGGGCTCTCAGCTCTTTATCGAGTTCCCACTCCAAGAGGGACTCGAGGCCTCGACCCCGTCAGAAGAGGTCCCGCCACCCAAACACGATGAGCATCAGCATCAGCGTCCCCGGAAGGACAAAGCCGTGGCCGTAGGAGAAACGCGCCACACTCAACCCCCTGGAGAAGTTCCCGAAGCTGCCCTCCTCCAGAAGCAACTCCAGAAGCAAGAACGGATGATTCGCGAGCTCCAGCAGCAGCTGAGGGCAGTGCAAACTGCCTCCTTGAGGGAGGTCTCTGAGCCTCAAGGGAAAAAGAAGGACGCTCCCGGCAGGGCAGCCCAGCCTCCTCGCGAAGAGCTCAGACATCATCTGGACCAGAAACGGGGCCAGATTCGTGACGAAGGCTCGAGCAACAGCCGGAGTCACCATAGTCGCGATGGCCGAACTCATAGCCATCACAGTCCGAACCACCCCAAGCGAAAGTCCAGAGTTCAGACTCCAGAGGAGGACGACGAGCAGGAGTGGTTCGACAAACGTGTCAGGCGGGCTCTCCAGCACAACCTGGACATGCGGGACCAGAAGCAGCTCTGCGGACACACTGATCTCGGGGGCTCTCCCTTCACGAAGGAGATCGAGCGCACCCCCTTGCCCAAGAAGTTCTCCGTCCCGCGGTTCGTCCCCTACGACGGACTGTCCGATCCATCTGCACACCTCCGACACTTCTCCCAGAAGATGTCCATCTGGGGAAATGAGGGTCACCTGAACTGCAAAATCTTCTCCTCCAGTTTGGGTGACCTCCCCCTGAAGTGGTTCTGCTCTCTCCCGGAGCAGTCAGTTTCCAGTTGGAAGGAGCTCCAGCTCTCCTTCCTGAAGAAGTTCCAGGCCTACACCGTCGTCCCCAAGAAGGAAGGGGACCTCATCGCCCTCAGAATGAAGCAGGGCGAAACTCTCGCCAAGTTCACCCACCGATTCTGGGCAATCTACAGCCAGATCGAGGGTGCAAGAGAGGCGATAGCCATCTACGCCTTCCAGCATGCCCTGATCCCCGGCAGCGACTTGCGGAAGGACTTGGCTGGGGACACCCCAGAATCCATGTCAGAGTTGATGTCCCGGGTGAAGCGCTTTATCGCCCGGGAGGAAGACGAGATCCGAGCTAAGGATCAGGACGGGCATCCAGAGCCCGAACAGAAGAATAGCCAGCCTCGGCAACGAGGCGGGAGGCCCTCCCAGAAGCAGGAATCCAAGCGGGACTGGGCCTCTAGCTCGGCGAAGCCTTCGTCGTCCAGGTCTGGGGGCAATTGGAAGCCCAGACCTCCCTCCAGCGCCAGTCAGAGCGTCAATGTCGTCTTCAAGGAGCCGATATACCGCATCCTGGCCAAGATCAAATCCAGGCCGTTCTTCAAGTATCCTCCGCCCATGAGGTATGAACCCACCGAAGGCTCTCGGAGCAAGCTCCACTGCGCCTTCCATAAAGGCAACGGGCACAAGACTGAAGAATGCAGGACTTTGCAGTGGTATCTGGAGAAGCTGGCCAAAGAGGGCCACATTCCAGAGTTCATCAAGGAGGGTGATGCCGGCGGCAGCGAGGGCCGGGTTCACCAGAGCACGGCCCCGGCTCCAGACAGCGAGGACTCAGAGAAGATCATCAACGTGATCCATCTGGCGTCCTCGGCTCCCGCTTCCTCGTCCCGGGGAAGCTCTCAAACCCGTGCCGAAGCCAGGCGGGCTTCGCACGAGAAAGAAGTGATGAAAGCCGACCTCGCCCCGGCATCCAAGAAAGCCCGCCGCGACAGACCAGCCATCTCGTTCTCGGATCGAGATCTAGAGGGAGTCCAGGTCCCTCACAACGACCCCCTGCTCCTCACCATGAAGTTGAGAGACTTCACCGTGAAGAGGATCCTCGTCGACTCCGGCAGCTCCTCCGAGGTCCTCTACTATGACTGCTTCAAACGGATGAAACTCTCCGAAGCAGACCTCACGGAGGCTCGTGCACCTCTGCTAGGGTTGTCCGCCACACCAGTCTACCCCAAGGGTAGAATCACCTTGGAAACACAAGTTGGCGGAGCCTCCGTGACAGCCGACTTTCTGGTTGTGGACGCCCCTTCCCCCTACAATGTCATTCTGGGCAGGACGTGGCTCCACAAGCTAGAGGCAGTTCCTTCTTCCTTCCACCAAAAGCTGAAGTTCGTCCATGAGAACGAGGAAGGCAAGATGGAAGTGGTCACAGTGAAGGGAGACCAGCAGCAGGCCAGGCAGTGCATGCTGGCCGCCGTACCAGCAGTAAAGGAGCCAGAGCGCGTCAACCTGGCCGAATTCGAGAAGGGCCTCGACGAGATCGGCAGGGACCCTGAGAAGAAGAGCATCGAGGACCTAGCCGAAGTCAGGCTAGACCCGGCAGACCCGGACCGTTTCTTCCTGATCGGCACCCAGCTGTCGGACGAAGAAAGGGCCGAACTCTCTCGGTTCTTGATGCAGAATGTGGACGTCTTCGCTTGGAACCCAAGTGAGATGCCCGGGGTCGACCCTGAGGTCATGTGCCACAAGCTCAACGTCGACCCCGACCACAAGCCAGTAGTGCAGAGGGCCCGCAGAACCGGGCTGCAGCAGACAGATGCGGTCGTAGAAGAGGTCGACAACCTGCTAAAAACAGGGGCCATCCGGGAAGTCCAGTACCCGGTATGGCTGGCCAACACGGTGGTCGTCAAGAAGAAAACTGGAAAGTGGAGGGTGTGCGTAGACTTCACCGACCTGAACAGGGCTTGCCCTAAGGACAGTTTCCCCCTCCCAAAGATTGACCAACTGATTGATGCCACCGCTGGTCACGACCGAATGAGCTTCCTTGACGCATACCGAGGCTATCATCAGATCCCGCTTTACGAGCCCGACGAGGAGAAGACATCATTCATCACCCCCCGCGGCACTTACTGCTATAAAGTAATGCCCTTCGGGCTGAAGAACGCGGGGGCGACCTACCAGCGCCTCGTCACAAAGATGTTCCAGGCCCAGCTCGGCCGAACGGTAGAGGTGTATATCGACGACATGGTCGTCAAATCTGTGCGCTCCAGCGACCACCTGGCGGATCTCGGCCAAGTCTTCAGCATCCTTCGCGCCTACAAGCTCAGGCTCAACGCTTCCAAGTGCGCCTTCGGCGTGGCCTCTGGTAAGTTCCTCGGCAGCTTGGTGACGCGGAGGGGGATAGAGGCCAATCCAGAACAGATCACCGCCATCCAGGGCATCCAAAGTCCCTCTACCACAAAGGAAGTTCAGAGGCTTACAGGAATGGCCGCCGCACTCAATCGCTTCATCAGCCGCTCATCAGATAAGTGCAGGCCTTTTTTCCAGCTTCTGAGGAAAAATTTGAAGTTCCAATGGACCCCTGAGTGCGACCAGGCATTGGCCGCACTCAAAACTTATTTGATGTCACCCCCATTACTCTCCACCCCAACTCGGGGGGAGATCCTGTATTTATACCTTGCGGTCTCGGATCACGCAGTGAGCTCCGTCCTCATCAGGGAGGACGAGGGAGTTCAAAAGCCGATCTATTACACGAGCAAGACCCTGCTCGATGCCGAGACCAGGTACCTCCTGTTGGAGAAGCTTGCGTTGGCTCTCGTTACCGCCTCCCGCAAGCTCTCCCATTATTTTCAATCCCACACTATCGTGGTGATCACGGAGCACCCACTCCGTTCATTGTTCAAAAAAGCTGACTTTTCAGGGCGCATATCAAAGTGGGCAGTTGAACTGGGGCAATATGACATACAGTACCGTCCCCGAACTGCGATCAAAGCCCAGATTCTGGCAGACTTCATAGTCGAATTCGCCTGCCCCAACCCGGCTCCGACCCAGCTCGGCGCGGCACTGAGGGGCACAGGGCAAGAGCCAGTAGAAACAGAAGTCCAGCAGTCTCCCACCTCGGCATGGAGGATCTTTGTCGATGGGTCGTCCACCTCCAGGAGAGCTGGCGCCGGCATAGTTCTCCAATCGCCAGAGGGACTGGTCATAGAGCAAGCCTTCACCCTCGACTTCAAAGCGACGAACAATGAGGCAGAGTACGAAGCACTGATCGCAGGGTTGAACAGCGCCCGAATCCTCGGAGCCCAGCACCTGGAGATCTTCAGCGACTCTCAACTGGTAACTAGCCAGCTCGCTGGAGACTACCAGGCCAGGGATGACAGGATGGCGGCCTACTTAGCCCTGGCAAAAAAGCTACTCTCCCAATTCCAGAAAGCCGAGGTCAGGCAAATCTCCCGAGATACCAACACGCACGCAGATGCGCTCGCAAACCTGGCCTCCGCTGATGAAGCAGGAAAGAAGAGGACCATCGAGGTCGGGTCAGTATCAAGGTCAAGTCTAGAACTCCAGTCATCTCGGCTTGTCCTCTGTGCTGACCTCGGCCCCAGCTGGATGGATCCAATCGTCGCCTACTTGAAGGATGACCAGCTCCCCGAAGACAAGACAGAAGCCCACAAGATCAGGCTCAAGGCAGCCCGGTTTTGGCTCTCTCCAGAAGGCAAACTCTACAGGAAGTTCTTCACGGGTCCGTACCTCCAATGCGTCCACCCGTCCAAGGTGGACGACTTCCTGTACGAGATCCATGAAGGAATCTGCGGCAGCCATATTGGAGGTCGGTCATTGGCCTACAGAGCAATCAGCCAGGGTTAATGGTGGCCCTACATGCAGAAGGACGCCCAGGTCTACGCCAGAAAATGCGAGAAATGCCAGAAGTTCTCCCACTCCCTCCATCAGCCAGCGCAGGATCTGAGCCCCCTCTCCAGTCCATGGCCCTTCGCTCAATGGGGCCTGGACATTGTGGGGCCTCTTCACCGAGCTCCAGGGAACAAAAGATGGCTGATAGTGGCTACGGACTACTTCACCAAATGGATAGAGGCTGAACCGTTGTCTTCCATCACGGACAGGGACTCCAGGAACTTCGTCTGGAAAAACATCCTCACGAGGTTCGGCATCCCCCGGACCCTGATTTCAGATAACGGGACTCAGTTCGATTCCAAATCCTTCAGAGATTTCTGCCAAGAACATGGCATCAGAAACCATTACTCCACCCCGGCATATCCACAGAGTAATGGCCAGGCAGAAATCTCCAACAGAGTGATCCTGGACGGCCTGAAGAAGCGACTGGACAAGGCAAAGGGCAGATGGACAGAAGAGCTTCCGAGCGTGCTGTGGGCGTACAGAACAACTCCAAGGAGGTCCACCTCGGCGACACCATTCTCTCTGGCCTACGGGATGGAGGCGGTCATTCCCTTGGAAATCGGCCTTCCTACCCTGAGGGCAGAGCTGGTCGACCAAGGTCGGAATGAGGCGAACCTGGCGAGGGAGCTGGAGCTGGCGGACGAACGACGAGAAGCAGCAGCCCTGAGACTAACCGACTATCAGCAACGGTTAGCCAGGGCATACAATCAAAACGTCAAGGAAAGAAAGTTCACCACGGGAGAGCTCGTTTTAAAGAAGACCCTGCCAGCTGACAGAGAACCAAATGAGGGGAAGCTTGCCCCGAACTGGCACGGCCCATTCAGAGTAGTTTCACTGGCAGGAAAGTCAGCCTACAAGCTCGAAGACTTGGACGGCAAGCCATTGCCGAGACCGTGGAATGCATCCCACTTGAAGAAATTCTATTTCTAAAGATGTAATGAACTTCAGAATCAATAAAAGCAGCTTTTGCCTTGTCAATCTGTCTCTCTGGTCGACTCCGGCAACTCAGGCTCCACGCCTTGGAAACGGCTTTGAGTTCATACACTCAGCCTTTCCTAAAATTCCGTGTCTTAGGGCACACAGGCTCCACGCCTTGGAAACGGCTTCGAGTTCATACACTCAGCCTTTCCTAAAATTCCGTGTCTTAGGGCACACAGGCTCCACGCCTTGGAAACGGCTTCGAGTTCATACACTCAGCCTTTCCTAAAATTCCGTGTCTTAGGGCACACAGGCTCCACGCCTTGGAAACGGCTTCGAGCTCATACACTCAGCCTTTCCTAAAATTCCGTGTCTTAGGGCACACAGGCTCCACGCCTTGGAAACGGCTTCGAGTTCATACACTCAGCCTTTCCTAAAATTCCGTGTCTTAGGGCACACAGGCTCCATGCCTTGGAAACGGCTTCGAGTTCCTACACTCAGCCTTTCCTAAAGTCTGGGTTCATAAACCCCTCAAGGCAGTCCGGCTAAAGACAGTCTCCTGAAGCCCGGGTTCATACACCCCTCTGAAGGCCATCGCCGGACTCGCTTTCGCCGAGCCAAGGCAAACGGAATGGATCCATCTCGGCACAACGCATCTCGCCTCGGCCAAAGCCAGCCCTTTCGGCCGAAGTCAGTGCCAGTGTTCAAACACACAAATCCAAGCATTCCGGAACAGCGCAAAGCAATGAGGAAAAAGAACTCAGAAGCACTGTACACAGCTTGGGTAATCAGAAAATTCCTCTTCATTCATTGCAAACTGCTTCGTTACAAGAAATACATAACAGAAAGCAAAGTACAGAAAGGAGGACCACAGTCCTCTAAAAACAGAAAATAAAGAGGCTCCGATCTTCACCGACTCTTCAGGCGGAAGGCTCGAGGACGCCAGATCGCCACCTGGAGGTTCTGAGCGATCCTGAACCTCGCTGGGCCCTGCAACACCCTCGGTGGCCAGAGGGACCAGCCAAGCTTGAAGAGACCTCCCGGACCAGCAGAGCTCCAACCCGCCTGCCGTACGACGGGCGCACAGGGTCGTGTTGGTCGAGAATGCGCCACCATCCCCTAGCAGCGCATCCTCACTCTGTCTGGCCAAGGGCCAGTGGCCATGGACCCGCGTTCAGAGAGCGCGTGGCCCACGGGGAGATCCTTCAGAGAGCGCGCAGGCCACGACAGCCTTCCCCCCCTCGGGGGCAGCCGTCCAACGGCGCAGGGTTTTCCCCCGGATCAAGTAATCTCAGGCACCTCCCAGACATGGTTCTTATGTTCCTTCCTTCTCCCATGGCGAACCTGTTCCCCCTATTTATAGGATGGAAGAAGGTTCAGTCTCCAAAAGGAGTTATGGGGCGAAGTCTCCCACGCGTTGTTGGGAAGGCGCGACTATTGACCAGCGAACCCTATGGCGCCACGTGGAGACACCCGTCAGACTCCCTCGTCTGCCGCGCCATCATGTTCATTGCTATTCAAGATCACCTAAGATACGGAGGATCAGCGCGAATACCGATGAAGATCACCTAAGATACGGAGGATCGGCGCAAATACCAAAAAAGATCATCTAAGGGAGCTGTCTACCAAACTCAAGCAATCGAAGAACTCAAGCTTAAAAGAGAAAAGCACGAGTATTTCAAAAAACCTTCAATTGTATTAAAGTCTCGCTCATTACAATGATCAGCAAATACAAATTGAAGAAAGTTACAAAGCACAAAGCAAAAGAGCAAAAATCTCGAGGTCCCGAAGTCCCGAGGTCATGACCGGTCAGTTGCACGGGCTGCGGCGTTAGAGGCTTCGCCGGATGGACGGGCAGAGTTCGGCACCGGAAGCGGGTACGGAGGCGGCTCCCGAAAGGAGCGGTGGCCCTCCGAGACCCCGACCTCTTTCAGGCCGGCAAGCCACCCTTTCGCCCAAGCCTTATCCCTCACCACAAGAACCCTTTCCTTGTAGTGGGCGGTGACCTGCACTTTGGCATCCTCGAATGCAGCATCGCACTCGGACTCGAGCTTAGCCTCGGCCTCATCCGCCCTCTTGGACTCGGATTCAAGCTTCGCCTCGGCCTCGTCCGCCCTCTTGGACTCGGCTTGAAGCAGGGCCGCGTAATCGTCTCCCATCTTCGAGATAGAGACCTCGAGCTCGGCCACCTTGGTCCGCTCCGCCTCGGCTTCTTCCTTCGCCTGCTCGAGCTTCGCCGCATATTCCTCTTCCACCCCAGCCAACTTCTGGCTCACAGCGTCCAGGGATTCCTGCAGGCCGTTCTTCTCCACGGACAGCTCGGCAGCGTCCGCGCTGTACCTGCGGATCCTGTCAGCAACGGCCATGGACTTCTGCGCCGCCTGCCAGAGAAATAAGGTGTACATGTTAGACCTAGAAAGCATCAGACGCTAAATCGCTGGTTTGACGAAGCGAAATGAAGACTTACCGCGAAGTTGGACTGCAACATCGACAGGATCAGCTTCTGGTCACTGTACTTGTCCAGCCGCTCCATGTCCCGGGGAAGGGCGCAGGCTCGCCCTAAGGCCTCGAGGACCGGGAGTTCGATCTTGTGAAGAATGCAATCCTCCATCGTCATCGGCCTCCCCGGCCCAAGCATGAAGCTCGGCTCCCATAACGGCGGCCCCTGGGGCAACGAGGCAGCAGCCGAGCTAGGGCCCGTGTCGGTCCTCGCCATCTTCAGCGGCCGGGTCTCCTCCTGCTCGACCTCGGCAGGGGGCAAGCGTACCCCTAGATCAACAGGGCTAGGGGGCACGGGTACCTCCGCCGCCTCCGCAGGAGAAGCCACCCGAGCCCTCGGAGACGGATGCCTCGGAGAATCTACCGGCTCCTGGGGGGCTCGGGCGTCCTCCGCTCCAAGCGCCAAAGCCTCGAGATCCTCGAAGGACAAGCGCCTGGTGTGCCTCATCTCGGATCCTGGCGAGGGAGATCGGGCAGATTGACTCGATTCCCTTCCTGAGACCTGGGGAAGTCTCGATCCCGCTAAGGAAGCTAGGATTCCAGACGCTACCCTAACTTCAGACGACGCCCGCGAGGGCTCTGCGACCTCCGGAACGGCCTGCTCCTGACCAACCCCGGATCCGGCACCTTCACTCTGGATCGGCTCTACGGTGCCCCTCAGATACCCGCGGTACTTCGGCTTATACCCTAGCAGCGACCAAGCCGCCCTGCCGTCGTGACCGCTGTACCGCTTCACCAGACGGAGCCAGGCATCGTTCCTCTTCCAAATGTATCTGGCAGCCCGTTTCCTCTCCTTCAAAGCTGCAGCAATCGGAAGCATAAGCACGGCAGAATAAAAAGAAACTTATGAAAAAAGAAACACGAAGGATGTTTACTTGGGATGGTGCCGAAGTGGCGAGGGACCTGGTAGCCTCTATCGGTGTCGGCCTCCCCAAACTCCCATTTCCCCGAGACGTACAGCAGATCGTCTCCAGCATACTTGCTCGAATCCTCCAAGTATCGGACGAAGCCGTCCCGGCCTGGCTTAGCCCGGAGATAATAAGAATCTCCGGACCTGCATATGTCGTAGACATCCTCAAGGTCGAAGACGCCGAAGTCGGTGCCCAGGACCTCGTTCAACTTGACCGTGCCCATCACGATCTTGAAGGCATTCGGCAGCAGTTGGCAGGGGCAGAGACACCACTGACTAAGGCATCTCCTAAGGAGTGGGTGAAGTGGAAATCGGACCCCGCCTTCTATCACAGCCACCAGCGGAAAAGGCATCCAACCTCCCGAAAAGTCGCGAGAGTTGTAGCCACGGGGTTCAGCACCCCTGACTTGGACATCAGCAGGGATCCTAAAGGCTGATCTAAAGCCCTCGATCGCTGTCTCGCTCTCTAACCAGTGGCTGTAAATCCCCATTCCTATCCCAGTCTAAAAACCAGAGAAACCCGCAGAAGAAGAAGCAAAGCAGGAGGGACTTACGGAAGCGGAACGAAGATGCTGGACAGCGAAGAGATTCAACCTCAGCAGCGCACCACTCCTCAGATGAAGCTCCCTCGACAGTAGCTTGCCCTCTTCTGACGCTCGCCTCTGATTCAGAATCGCAAACGAAGGATAGAGCAGACCTCAATTGCCCTATATATAGCAGAAAGGCCCCCCTTTGCAGAAACCCTAATCGGGCATGCCAAGGGGCGCCCCCCTTGGATTTCGCGCGAATCATTTCGAAAATTTATTACGCCTCCCTGAAGCGGCGCGCAAATCATTTCAAAAATTGATTGCGCCCCTGACGAGACGGCGCGTACGACCTCGAAGAGACAGACATCCAGCCAGGAGATGACACGTGGAGCCGTCGAACTGTCCTCAGCTTTGAATAGGGGACGTCATTTATCACCTCGAACATCCAAAGCGACAGCGAGTCAGGGCCGAAAGAGGCTCTCCTCCAGATAGGCCCGGCACATAGCTCCCGACCCCACGGCACTGACGTTCTACGCGAGCTCGGAAGCTAGGGGGCAATTGTGTGGGGAGATTCCCAGAGCTACGGGATTAAGCTAATCACAGCCATCAGATGGATTTAAGCATCCTCACGTGCCATCCGCGTGCCGTCTACGGGGCACCGATCTCATCCCGATTACCAGGACAGAGCCCTTGGCCGACGTCAAACATCTCCAGGCCACAAGCGCCGAACTGGACTGCCCCGGGCATCATCTCGGCAAAGAGTCCATCTCGGCAAGGCCACCCCGGATGCCATCTCAGTAAAGAAGCCTACCTCGGCTGAAGAAGCCAGGACAGTAGCCGAAGCAAGAAAGAATCTTCGCTTGGGCCCCTCATCCCCCACGTCACCAGGCACGTGGAGGGATTGGGTCACGAGCTAGTGGAACAGATATGACATCCAGCCGCCCACTATCTTCACCAGATCGCCACATGGCAGCATCCAGCGGCTGAGGCCACATCAGGGCAAGGCCCGAGGGAAGATCCGCTGGTACTCCTACCGCCAAAGGCGCCCAACACAATCTGGCCCAACAATACACGCATTTAATGCAATGTGGGCTGACCCGACTGGCATTAAATGCTGAGTGGGCCGGATTAGACTGCATTTATTACTTTGGGGGCTGATCATGACTTTCCAGTCAGATCATGGGACCCACACCAAGATATTCTCTGAGAGATACGATCCAAACCTCTATAAATAGACTTTCCTACACCATGCAAGGTACGCACAATATTATTCACAGAGCCTCTACTCTGTCTCTCCTCTCCCTCTCTTCCATCGTTCCAGTTCATATACTGACTTTGGCATCGGAGAGCCTCGCGCCGCTCAGGCCAGGGTCCTCTGACCGTTTGCTACTCTCTTTCAGGCTATCGGACGGCATCCAGACATTCCAGACACCATTATCTTCACGGATAAGTCCTGTAAGGCACCCTCTTATTGTGGGTCGTAATTTTCTGCACCTACAGTAACTGAGTTGGTCAAGGACTCTGCGCCTTACGGAACGAAGAGGTCTTGTGTTTGGCACCTATCTTCGTTGGCCACCTCCTTTAGTTTTACCTAGTGCATGTGGATACAAGGGTTTGCATGTACCCCAAATGATTAGTTCTCGGCTGTCTAAAATTGAATATCCCTCGGACTCAAGACCAAAGGCTCCAGGGCTGGGCTGGGCAGGAGATACACTGAGTTATAAAAGAAATCCTCCTACTAGCAGATTGACACCCCCCACTACTGACCAATGCAACTCTTTTGACACTCATCCCCCTTGATCTCGCACCATCCTAGTTTTATGCTCATTAAACCTTTGCCCACGATTAAAAAGGATCTATGGTTAAACGACCCCCAAACTTTTAAGAGTATTAAATTAAGGGTTAAGATAATATTGATTTTATGTCTTTTATTCCGGATTTACCGGATTGGTCCAATGGGTTAGTCGTAGACCAGGCTTTGGGTCAGGAGTATTTTGGTCGTTATATATACTGGGATTTCATAGGGGCTAAAAAAGAGAGATTATAAGTACAATGTAATATGTAACCCTGACCTAAGCATGGTGGAAAAACTCTTCCTCTCTTCTTATGGATGTAAGCCAAAAGCCGAACCACATAATTCTTATCTTTTGTGTAGTATGTGATTGATCTATTCTTATTTATTCTTAAGCCCTAGATTACAACAGATAATTTAATGGGGCTAAATTTTTTGCATAATTTAATGGGGCTAAATTTTTTGCACGACTCCCATCTGTAAAGAAGACTTTCCAACCATCCTACTAAGACCCTCCAACCTCTATTAGAAAAGCATTCAAGTGACTCCCACAAAGTGGACTACAAAGCCCCTCCAATAGTAAAGCATTCCAGTTTGCCCAATGGGTTGGACCATAAAAGCATAGTATGTGGTCTGCTCATAAATCCTGCTGTAGATGCTTAAGGATGAACTATCAAGATTTAGTGATATGGGTCTATTGGTAAGCTGGACAATTGAAGGAAAAATCGCACCTAACAACCTTAAGTTATAGTCATTAATTACATATACCAGCTTTATTTCCTTTTTCACTTAATAACCAACTTTATTGATATGTGCAAATCTTGATCAACCTACCTCTCGATCGCCAATCAATTCCTTGCTTGATTGTTAAAATCCATTACATTTATCCAACAAGGATCAATTTTATATTAGATCAATCTGCGTTCGCAATAAATTCGAGGCAATAACATGAGTTAAAAAGACAATTAAATTCGAGTCGAATTGATCATAATAAGCATAATCATATTTCCTTTGTTAAATAATAAAGAGCCCCTAAGCTATGTTATTTCTAATTTGGGCTATATACATGACTAAACAATCAAGGGAGATTTTTTTTTTTTCATCAGAACTGAGAGAGAGAGAGAGAGAGAGAGAGAGAGAGAGAGAGAGAGAGAGAGAGTGGATGCAAAAACCTACATCTCACTGCTCTACCAACTGCAAGATGAAGTATGAGGCAGCTCAGCTCTTACATTCCACTTCCACCACCTTCTGTTCATCATCTTATGATACTACAGCTCCTTATATATTCATTGGAGAAATTAACATGGACGGTCCACAGTGTCCGAAGCTGTTGGGGGCCGATCTCTAGCCATGGCTTTGCGGGGCCACTGAAGTGTAAGACAGCAGCTTCTCCCACCATTTTCTGCCCAAGTGCCGACAGTGGATGACCCAGTCCCAACCCTGATACATGCCAAGAAGGATCAATGGCATGAACGTGTCCATGAAAGGCGACCAAGGCTGGTGGCAGTTCCCCCAATAGCCAGAGTGTGAAGCCTGACTCCACGTTCTTCAGTTCATGTATCATTGAGAATAGACGAAGTCAGGAAGTGTAAATTTTTAAGTTTCAAATGATAGGTATATTAGAGTTGAAATATATAGTTGGGGGCATTTTGTTTGCGAGAATTTTGAGAAATCTTGTTGGGGGCTTTTATGAATTCCTCAAATTAATTCTATCCCCCATCTAATTGCACAAATGCTCAAGCAGAAAGTCGTATTTTGAAAACTAAAATTCTGATAAAACTATCACCAAAAATGACATTTCACAAGGATGCATATGTGATGGCTTATCACTTGGCATTTGTAAATGTGATATTTTACATAAGAATTTCAAGATCCCAACCACAAGGTTTCAAATGACCTGACAGAATTCTGAAATTCTAGCTCCTTTGCTTTTTAATTAATGAAATTCTTGGACGCTCATTTCTACTGAAGTATCTAGACATTCCACTATGTTTGGAAATTCAGAAATTCCCGGCCCTATACATGAATTCTCTAAATTTTAGTAAAGAAATAAGTTCTTGAACAACTCTCAACTCAAATTAACCACCTTGGCATCTTGGGAAAGGGTTTTTCTTTTTTCTTTTTTCTTTTTTTTTTTGAAGCGGAAAGGATGAAGGATGATTCCTTTAATGAAGATATATATCAACCATCATTTCAAAAATCAACAAACATTCCACCATTTTAATGGTTAGGATTATCAGAACTATGCCGGTATGCCCTTTTTTTGTTTTTTCAGGGCATATCCAAGGTCGAGTTCGACATTTGGATAGTCTCACTAGCTCAGAGAAACCTACACATATATACGTAAAATATCCATAGGATTATCAGAACTATGCCGGTATGCCCTTTTTTTGTTTTTTCAAGGCATGTCCAAGGTCGAGTTCGACATTTGGATAGTCTCACTAGCTCAGAGAAACCTACACATATATACGTGAAATATCCACAGCATGCAAGGCAGTAGCATCATATATATGTTAAACTACTCGTTTAGTTGCATGAATTCTGGTGTTTTCATGGACTTGCATTGGAAACTTGTTAGCAGGTAGAACTGTAGAAGGATTAATTTCTAACAGGCGGTAGACAGATTTTATGGTAACCTGTTTAGAAGGTAGGATTCCGAGTATCCAAAGCAAACCTCAATTGAGAAGGAATGCAGTAGAGACTCACAGCCTCTATGAGATTATCATAATATGGGTGCATAATAGAGACTATCCAGAGTCCAGACCATGTGTCGCTTCCTACGAACACTACTAGAAAAAGGGGTATTAGCGGCCGCCAAAAACCGTTGCTAAAAGTTAGTTTTTCATATGTACTGTGTGGGGGTATTTTTACTAAGCCGAGACCAACGCTAATATGCCCTCAAGATAGAATGATAATGCCACCTCTAGCCGGGGCGGACTGCGGCTACAGGATCGCGGCATTTGCCGCGGTGGGAGTTCCCGCAGTCAGGTCCGGCCGACTGCGGCACTGAGGCCCGGCAGTACAAATGATTGACGGGTTGATGGGACCAGCGACAGGACAGCAGCGCACGCCAAGGCATGCCCTGCAGTCTATCATTACTGACAAAACGGCGTGCAGGACACGTGCGCCCCCAGGGCATGGCTCCAGGCCAGGCCTGATGGGACCTGGCCCAAAAGTCAGCATCGCCGCCTGACCCAGCAAGCCTAGCATTTAATGAGGCATGGGCCGGCATTTAATGCGTTATGGGCTGAATGGACATAGCCACTCGAGTGGCCGGCCCAGTCTTGGAACTCGCCCGCAAAGGTCAACCCCATCGCCTATAAATAGCACATCCACTTCCATACCAAGGTACGCAACCCATTATACACACTATCCCTCTGCAATTTCCTCTCCTTCTCCCTCGCTCGTTCATAGCACTAACTTAAGCATCGGAGAGCCTTGCGCTGCCTGCAGCCAGGGTCCTTTGACGCTTCTTCCTTCCCTTCCTTTTCAGGTCCAGTCGGAGCCACAGCAAACTTCATCCAAATCATCCGAATCAGAGATCCTAATCCTTGCATTAAAGTCCTTAATTTTTAGGCACTTACAATTGGCGCCGTCTGTGGGAAAGTACTAACCCATACCTCAAAAACCTTTCCCAAAATTCTTTTCAATCACCAATGGCTCCGAGGAACAAGAGAGGCGCAAGGAAGTCCCTTCCCCCAGGGCCGCTGGTTCTCCCTGGACCATTGCCCTACGCGTCAAGGGAAGTCGCAGAGGTAGAAAGCTACCACACCGAGTCCGCGTCGTCCCCGCTAGAGCTGGGGGGCCCACCGCGGCTGAACGCTCCCCTCCAGGAGCGCTTCCCGAAGGACAAGGGCCCGGCTGCGGAGGGGTCACATCGCAATCAGGCCGACCCCGCTCAGGCCGCAATCAGGGCCCAGAGTCTCGCCCTCCAGGAGAAAGATGATCTCATCCGCCAGCTCAGGCAGCAGCTCCGAGAAAAGGGAGTAGCCCCCGGGGACGGTGATCCTGTAGGCAGGAAGGATCCCGTCACCGGCAAAGACTTGAGAGACCACCTGAACGATAAGAGTCGAGAGCGAAGTCACATCGGGAGTTCTTACCATGACCACGAAGACAGGGGGTCAATGCCGAGATCGGAGGCGGCGGACCAGCAGGCCGTGATCAATCGCCTGGTCAAGCAGGCCCTCCAGAACACCCTAAAGGAGGCGGGGCTCGCCCAAAGCCAGCTGGACCTCCCCGACTTCGCTGGCCTCGACTCGTCACCCTTCACCAGAGAAATAATCGAGTACCCCCTCCCGAAGAAGTTCAGTGTCCCGAGGTTCGTCCTCTATGACGGAGCCTCGGACCCATCAGCACACCTCCGGCATTTCACCCAGAAGCTGTCCGTCTGGGGTGACGTTGGGCACCTCAACTGCCGAGTTTTCTCTTCCAGCTTGGGGGATCTCCCCCTCAAGTGGTTCTGTGGGCTCCCAGAGGGATCGATTTCGAGCTGGCCCCAGTTGCGGGATTCCTTCCTGGGAAAGTTCCAAGCGCACCGGGTCATCCCGAAGACTGACAGCGACCTCATGGCCCTCAGGATGAGGTGGAGCGAAAGCGTCACTCAGTTCGCAAAAAGGTTCTGGACAGTATACAGCGAGATTGACAACTCTTCCGAGGACGTGGCAATCAGATCTTTCAAGCACGCCCTCCTACCAGGGTGCGAGCTCAGGAGAGAGCTCGTTCGAAATCCTGTGCCCTCCGTCACAGCCCTCATGACGAGGGTAAATAAATATATCGAGCAAGAGGAAGACGAGGCGCGCGCCAACGAAAGTTTCGGCGTCTCCAGGGGCCGATCTCGGCAGGGAAGCCGATCTCGGCAGGATGACCGATCGCGGCGGGAAGACCGATCCAGGCATGAGGACCGGTCAGTAAACGAAGACAGGAAGACCTCCCGTAGAGATGAAGCGAGCCGAGAACATCGCTCGGGCGACCGGGCCTCGTCCTGGGCTCGCACCTCGGAAGGAGGCAAGAGACACAAACCATCTTACCGTTCGCGTGAGAGGGTCAACACGGTTTTTACAGAACCGATTCATCAAATCCTGGAAAAGATCCAGGAAAAACCATACTTCAAATGGCCGCGCCCCCTGCAGGGCGATAACTCCAAAAGAGATCAGACGAGGTTTTGCGCTTACCACAAGCAGAACGGCCACGACACTGGGCGCTGTTTCACCCTCAAGGATCATCTCGAAAAGCTCGTTAAGGAAGGGCACTTGAAAGAATTCTACAAGGCAGCCGGCAGCGGAAGTAACGACCGACCTCGGCGCCGAACTGACGAGAATCACGACAGCGACGGATCAGAGAGGCTCATAAGCGTCATCCACCTGGCCCCTACCAAGCAGAGCAGCAGTCAAGCCCGCGCCGAGGCCAGGAGGGCCTCCCATGGGAAGCAGGTCATGTCGGCCGATCTCGGGCCGTCCCCCAAGAAGGCCCGCAAAGAAAGGCCGAAGATCTGGTTCTCAGACGAGGACCTGAAAGGGGTCCAGCTCCCTCACAATGACCCACTGATCATGACCCTAAAGTTGGGGAGTTGCAAAGTGCAAAGGATCCTCGTCGACTCCGGCAGCTCGTCCGAGATCCTATACTTCGACTGCTTCACCAGGATGGGGCTAACGGAGGAAGACCTCCAGGAGGCGCGGACCCCCCTGATAGGGTTCAGCGCCAAGCCCGTGTACCCCAAAGGGAGAGTCTCCCTCGAAGTTCGAGTAGGTGGCGCGTCAGTGGTGGCCGACTTCCTCGTAGTGGATACCCCATCTCCCTACAATGCCATCGTAGGGCGGAGCTGGCTGCACCAGTTAGAAGCCGTCCCCTCCTCCTACCATCAAAAGCTCAAGTTCCCTTTGGAAAGGGATGGCGGAGTCGAGGTGGTCACAGTCAATGGGGACCAGCAAATGGCCAAACGTTGCATGATGGCCGTGGTGTCCGGTGAGGAAGAGCCAAAGCAAGTGCATATGGCAGAGCTCGAAGCGGAGCTAGAGAGGGTCGGCCGTGATCCAGGAGAAAAGAGTATCGAGGACCTCACCGAGGTCAGGATCGACCCCAGTGATCCAGAGAGGTACTTCCTCCTTGGGAGCCAGCTCGCCGAGCAGGAGCGATCCGAGCTGCTCAGTTTCCTATTGCAGAGCAGAGATGTCTTCGCCTGGACCCCGCAGGAAATGCCAGGCGTAAACCCAGAAGTTATGAGCCACAGGCTGAATGTGGACCCCCAGGCCAAGCCAGTGATTCAAAAGGCAAGAAGGTCCGGAATCGACCAGTCTACAGCCGTGGTCGAAGAGGTGGAGAAACTGCTTGAAGCAAGCGCCATCAGGGAGGTCCAATACCCAAAGTGGCTGGCAAATACCGTGGTCGTGAAGAAGAAGACCGGGAAATGGAGGGTCTGCGTCGACTTCACTGATCTCAACAGAGCATGTCCCAAAGACTGCTTCCCTCTACCGAAGATCGACCAGATGATTGACGCCACCGCCGGTCACGAAAGGATGAGCTTCCTCGACGCTTACCGCGGATACCACCAGATACCCATGTACGAGCCGGATCAGGAGAAAACGGCATTCATCACTCCTAGGGGAACCTACTGCTATAAGGTGATGCCTTTCGGCCTCAAGAATGCGGGAGCAACCTATCAGAGGCTGGTCACCAAAATGTTTCAGGAGCACCTCGGCAAGACAGTCGAAGTATACATCGACGACATGGTCGTCAAATCCACCCAGTCTCTCAATCATCTGGCAGATCTTGGGCAAGTTTTCGAAGTTCTTCGGAAGTTCGGGCTGAAGCTGAACGCCTCCAAATGCGCCTTCGGGGTCGGGTCCGGCAAATTTTTAGGGAGCCTCGTCACGCGACGCGGTATTGAAGCAAACCCGGACCAGATCTCAGCGATCTTGGGGATTCAGAGCCCGGCAACGACAAAGCAGGTGCAGAGGCTCACTGGCATGGCCGCCGCCCTCAACCGCTTCATCAGCAAGTCTTCGGACAAATGTCGCCCTTTCTTCCAATTGCTGCGAAAGAACCTTAGATTTGAGTGGACCCCAGAGTGCGACTCGGCCCTCCAGGAACTCAAAGCCTATTTGGCCTCGCCTCCACTCTTATCAACCCCGAAGAAAGGCGAAACATTGTACCTGTACTTGGCGGTCTCCAGCCACGCGGTGAGCTCAGTCCTGGTCAGAGAAGATGAAGGGCAGCAAAAGCCCATCTATTATACCAGCAAAACCTTCCTCGACGCCGAAACCAGATACTTGCCAATGGAGAAACTTGCACTGGCCCTTGTAAGTGCCTCTCGGAAGCTCTCGCACTATTTTCAGGCCCACAAGATAGTGGTGATTACGGAGCACCAACTTAAGTCCGTCTTCAGAAAGGCCGACTTCTCTGGGCGAATTTCGAGATGGGCCGTGGAGCTAGGGCAATACGACATCCATTACCAGCCCCGGACAGCGATCAAGGCGCAGATTTTGGCAGATTTCATCGTCGAGTTCACTCCTCCAAGTTCGGCGCCGAGCCCACTCGACCCCGCACTGGGGGACAGGGGGCAGGATGGCCTAGTCCCGGAGACTGATTACGAGCTATCTCGGGACACCTCCCGAGATTCGGCTTGGAAGGTCTTCGTTGACGGGTCTTCCACCTCCAGAAGGGCCGGTGTCGGCATAGTCCTCCAGTCTCCGGAAGGGCTAGTAATCGAGCAAGCACTGACTCTCGACTTCCGAGCGTCAAATAACGAGGCAGAGTATGAGGCATTGCTGGCCGGGCTGAATAGTGCTAAGGTTCTCGGAGCTCAACAGCTGGTAATCTACAGTGACTCGCAGTTGGTGACGAGCCAGCTCACTGGAGATTATCAGGCTCGCGACGATAGAATGGCAGCCTATTTAGCCCTCGCCAGGAAACTCCTCTCCCAATTTCCGGAAACAGAGATCAAACAAATCGGCAGGGACTCTAATGCGCATGCCGACGCACTCGCCAACTTGGCCTCCGCCGTCGAGGCTGGAAAAAAGAGAACTGTAGAAGTTGGCTCGCTAACATCGCCAAGCATAGAGCTCAGCCCACCGCGGCAAGTCCTGTGTGCCGACCTCGGGCCCAGTTGGATGGATCCCATCATCGCATACCTCAAAGACGACCATCTCCCCGAGGACAGAGCACAAGCTCACAAGATCAGGCTCCGGGCAACCCGGTTCTGGCTCTCTCCAGAAGGAAAGCTGTACAGGAAATCCTTCACGGGCCCCTACCTCCAGTGCGTCCACCCAAGCCGAGTTGAAGACTTCCTTTACGAAATACACGAAGGCATATGCGGAAGTCACATCGGAGGAAGGTCACTAGCATACCGGGCTATAAGCCAAGGATACTGGTGGCCATACATGCAAAAGGACGCACAGATGTACGCTATGAAGTGCGAAAAGTGCCAGAAATTCTCGCACAACCTCCATCAACCAGCACAGGATTTGAGCCCGCTCTCCAGTCCATGGCCATTTGCACAGTGGGGGCTGGACATCGTGGGTCCTCTCCACCGAGCTCCGGGGAATAAAAGGTGGCTGATAGTGGCCACCGACTATTTTACAAAGTGGATCGAGGCTGAGGCACTATCTTCCATCACAGAGCGGGACTCCAAGAACTTCGTATGGAAGAACATCGTCACGAGGTTCGGCATCCCTCGAGTCCTGGTCTCGGACAACGGGACACAATTCGACTCCAGCCTCTTCAAGAACTTTTGCAAGGAGCTCGGCATAAGAAACCACTACTCGACTCCGGCCTACCCCCAGAGCAATGGTCAGGCTGAAATCTCCAACAAGGTGGTCTTGGATGGGCTCAAGAAAAGACTTGATGGGGCCAAAGGAAGGTGGGTGGAAGAGCTACCCAGCGTGCTGTGGGCCTACAGGACCACTCCGCGACGCTCCACCTCAGAAACCCCTTTTTCCTTGGCATACGGAATGGAAGCCGTGATCCCCCTCGAAATCGGTCTCCCGACCCTCAGATCTGAACTCTTCGACCAGGCCCAGAACGATAAAAACCTCACCCTGGGACTGGACCTGGCCGAAGAACGCAGAGAAGCCGCCTCCATCCGTTTAGCAGCCTATCAGCAACGATTGGCAAGGGGTTATAATCAAAAAGTACGGGAAAGAAAGTTCTCCATTGGAGAGCTGGTCCTGAAGAAGGCACTGCCCGCAGATAAGGATCCGAATCAGGGCAAGTTGGCCCCAAACTGGCGCGGTCCGTTCAAGGTAGTCTCGACCGCGGGGCGGTCCGCATACAAGCTCGAAGATATGGACGGGAAACCGCTGCCGCGGCCATGGAACGCATCGCATCTGAAGAAATTTTACTTTTGAATGTACCCCGTTTACGCAAAATCAATGAAGTTCATTTTCTCTCAAGAAAAAGTCTTGTCTGTGTTCTAAATCAACAACAACGACTCCCCAGCACGGCCCCTGGTGACGAGCCAGGGGGTCATCTCCATTTCGTGCGCATCTCGGCTACGCGCCAGATAGCCAGCACGGCCCCTGGTGACGAGCCAGGGGGTCATCTCCATTTCGTGCGCATCTCGGCTACGCGCCAGATAGCCAGCACGGCCCCTGGTGACGAGCCAGGGGGACATCTCCATTTCGTGCGCATCTCGGCTACGCGCCAGATAGCCAGCACGGCCCCTGGTGACGAGCCAGGGGGACATCTCCATTTCGTGCGCATCTCGGCTACGCGCCAGATAGCCAGCACGGCCCCTGGTGACGAGCCAGGGGGACATCTCCATTTCGTGCGCATCTCGGCTACGCGCCAGATAGCCAGCACGGCCCCTGGTGACTAGCCAGGGGGACATCTCCAATTCGTGCGCATCTCGGCTACGTGCCAGATAGCCCACACACTCCCCGGGCTACGTCCCCAAGGGATGAAAGTCCAAAACATAACGCCAAAGTCAGACACTTAGCACATTCTAAACATTCCAAACAAAAGAGTACGAAGTAGAGGCAAAAAAGGTTCTTTCTCCATTAATTTCAAAAGTTTTCTACATGAGCAGCAAGAAAGGAAAATCTACAAAAGCATATAAAGGGCCTCAAGCGGCAGGGGGCAGGGCGCTAGGATCTGCAGGAGGAGTCGCGGCGATTGGAGGAACTTCGGAGGAGGAGGCGACGGCCGAAGTCGCAGCAACGATAGGAACTTCAGTCGACAGGGCGGCCTCTGGTCCGGGCGCGGCTGAAAGATCCCCCTCGGGATTCGCCGCGGGGGTCGGGTCGGCCTCGGGGCAAACGAACTCGTCCGGGCTCACGTATGCAGGGTGATCCCTAGGGACCCCCGCCTTCGCGAGCGCCGCCATCCAGCCCATCTCCCAGGACGAAGCCCTTATATCGTCAACCTGCGCCGAGTACTCCTCGCCCGCCACGTCGACGCCGTCCTGGAAGGCCTTTGCAACCTCGGCCTGAACCCGGTGCTCGAGCTCGGCTTTCTGCCTTTCCAAGCCGGCGATCCTTCTCTCCAGTTCAGCCTCCCTCCTCTTCGTCTTGTCGAACTCGGAGAAGAGGGCTTGGTGAGTCTCTTCGTACTCCTTCTCCCTCACCTTGCCGTCCTCCAGGGCCTTCCTGTACTGATCACAGCTGGCTTGCATCCTCCTGAGCTCGTCATGGAATTTCTGGACCCTGGACACTGAGACCTGGGCCATCTGCACAATCTGCAAATAAAATCACCAAGTCAGGGGGAATTATGACTAACAGGTGAAAGGAAGAAGACCAAGAAAAGTTTAGAAAAACTTACGCTCAGGCTCGCCTTCATCTGCGATGCCAGGAGAGAGATGTCATCCAGCTCATTGTGCTTCTCCATGTCTCGGGGCAGGGCGCAAGCGCTGCCGAGACTGGCAACCACGAGAGGCCCCCCAGAGAGGCGGTCTTCGACCGTCATCGGCCTCCCCTGCTGCAGCATGAAGCTCGGCCTCCAAAGGGCGGGAGTAGCCCGCGTTGACATGCCACTTGAGGACTCCCCCGCGGAGCCCTCGACTCTGACCCTCTTTCTGGCCAAGTCCTCGCCCCGCGACGCCGGGGAAGTCGCCGCCGCGGATGTGCTAGGCCCGGCCGCGTGGTGCAGCGGCAGTGTCGGCAAGGGAGGAGGTGCCGAGGACGATGAAGGCGCGCTCGAGGAAGGAGGCGCGCGAGAAGAGGAAGCCGCGCCGCGGCCTCGCCCCCCAGCGGGCTGGGCCCTGAGGTCCTTGAAGACCGGCTTCGGGCGGGCCCCGTCCATCTCACCTTCCGGCTCGCTCTCCGAGGATGAGACGACCCTTCCGATCGTCTCGGCGTCGTCTTCAGACCCCGATGCCGATGCCTCGGAGTTTGACGCAGTTCGACCCCCGGAGTGAGGCGCACTCCCTCCTTCGTCTACCTCCGCCGCGGCCTGAGAGCGGTGGGCAGTCTGCTTCTTGCCCCGATAGCCTCGATACCTGGGTTCGTACCCAAGCAACCTCCACGCCGATCTATCTCCGTGGCCGTGGTAATTCTCCAAGGCGCGGATCCAAGCCTTGTTCAGCTTCCAGCCGTCCCGGGAAGCAGCCGCTTTCCTCTGACGAACACCTGCGGGGCAAACGAAAGGCATCAGTCCGGCAGTGCGGAAAAGCGAAAAAGGTCGAAAAGCACGTTGGGGCTGTAATTACTTGGAGGGGTGCCGTAGTGGCGAGGAATCCTGAAGTGTCTTTCCGCGATGGACTCGTCATCGCCGAACTCCCAGCCACCCGTGACCATCAAGCGGTCGTCTCCAGCGTATTTATTGGAATCCTCCAGGGCTTGCACAAACGGCCTCCTACCCGGCTTGATGCGGAGGTAGTACATGTCCTTCCCGGACTTGCAGATATCGTAGGTATCCTCGATATCATGAACGCCAAGACCGATGCCCAGGATCGCGTTAAGGGCATCCGTGCCCATTATGATCTTGAAGCTGTTGGGCATCAGCTGGCAGGGACATAGGTTCCATGCCCTAAGGCACTCCCTGAGCAGAGGGCGGAGGGGAAACCTAACCCCGCCCTCGATTACGGCAACTAAAGGGAACGGCATCCAGCCATTGTAGAAATCTCCAAGGATATCGGCGACCAGTGGGGCCGCCATAACCTGAACCCCCTCGGGGATATTGTATCTGGCCCTGAGATCGGCCAATCCCCTCTCAGACTCTATCCAGTGACTAAAGATGCCCATCTCACAAGGGTGAACGCTGAAATGAAAGGGGAAAATTCGCTAAAACAGGCGAAAGGAAACCCTAGACAGAGGCTAAAAGATAGAACTGGAACTTAGAGAACAGATTGAAATCGAACGAAACAGCAAAGAGCAGAAAAGAACAGAGAGAAGAAGAAAGAGACTTACGGAAGGAAAGGAAGCGCAACGGGATCCTGGCGGCACCTCTTTCAGGATCCACGAGACCTCTGCTGCAGCTTCCTTCGATTCGACAGAAACAGAGGAGGAAGAAAGCAAAAAGGAAGAAGGAAGCAAAAAGAAATGGAGTGCGAGTAAAGGGAGAAGAAGGAAGGACGACCCCCTACTTATAAGCAAAAAATTGGGCGCCTAATCATGGCGCCTCTTCGAATTTCAAAAGGGGCGCGTCTTTTCACTGCACGCGCCGCCGCGAAACGACGGGCCAACCAAGCAAAGAAGGACGCGTGGAAGCGTCAGCTCGATTCCCGGGCGCCATTTAATGCCTCGGGTACGGAGGCGACTGCGGATAAGAGTAAAGGCCCCAACCGCCAAAATGGCGGTAGAATCCCAAGAGACAGGAGGCGTTTGAGCTTCCCCGAGCCCGAGAGCGGATTCATCGGAGTACCGCGCCACGTTGCATCTCGGCAAGACCTACTCAGCTCCCGACCTCAAAGAGTTGTGATACCCTTAAGAGCTCGGAAGACTGGGGGGCAATTGTGTGGGGGTATTTTTACTAAGCCGAGACCAACGCTAATATGCCCTCAAGATAGAATGATAATGCCACCTCTAGCCGGGGCGGACTGCGGCTACAGGATCGCGGCATTTGCCGCGGTGGGAGTTCCCGCAGTCAGGTCCGGCCGACTGCGGCACTGAGGCCCGGCAGTACAAATGATTGACGGGTTGATGGGACCAGCGACAGGACAGCAGCGCACGCCAAGGCATGCCCTGCAGTCTATCATTACTGACAAAACGGCGTGCAGGACACGTGCGCCCCCAGGGCATGGCTCCAGGCCAGGCCTGATGGGACCTGGCCCAAAAGTCAGCATCGCCGCCTGACCCAGCAAGCCTAGCATTTAATGAGGCATGGGCCGGCATTTAATGCGTTATGGGCTGAATGGACATAGCCACTCGAGTGGCCGGCCCAGTCTTGGAACTCGCCCGCAAAGGTCAACCCCATCGCCTATAAATAGCACATCCACTTCCATACCAAGGTACGCAACCCATTATACACACTATCCCTCTGCAATTTCCTCTCCTTCTCCCTCGCTCGTTCATAGCACTAACTTAAGCATCGGAGAGCCTTGCGCTGCCTGCAGCCAGGGTCCTTTGACGCTTCTTCCTTCCCTTCCTTTTCAGGTCCAGTCGGAGCCACAGCAAACTTCATCCAAATCATCCGAATCAGAGATCCTAATCCTTGCATTAAAGTCCTTAATTTTTAGGCACTTACATGTACCAATATCGAATTCCGTTGTTCCCAAACTACCATTGTTTAATGATCCTGACCACATACTTAATCGATATTAATTGGATAATTTTTAGAAGTCAATTGATCATGATCAGGTGATTAAAGTATGAGTGGTTTTTCATATGTACCATCTAAAGTGTGATAGCCTAGGATAATCAAGACCCGAACAGCATCTTGTCATCCCTAACCTAAAAATAATAGCTAAAGCATGAGAAAAGATGAAATGCAATGGTTGCGGAAGAAAAACTTACTAGCTTGAGCCAATAGTGGTATGTGTTAGTGATGTTGGACCTCCTCCATGCTTGAAGATCGAAGACGTTCATTCCATACAACCACACACATCGATCGCGATCCAATTCTGATGGAATCAGTGGATTTGAGAAATTCAAATAATCCCTATATCTCCCTCCCAGGCAACCACTTCTCTCTCTGCGTACATCCTGCGAGGTCACTGCACCATTTACTTTTCCCTCAAGATGCATAGCCCAAAGAGGTGATAAATCACTCTGGACTACAACATCGTCTTCTAAGAATACTATCTTCTCCAGCTTCGGAAATAGCTGTTCCAATTCAAATGCTACATACAATCAATCCGCCATCAGTAAATAAATGAATAGAAAACTGGCCTAGCTACTATAAACACTATGAGTTAATACTGTTGTAAACTTTCAAAAAAAAGAATAGATTTCATAAAATCACCTTGTCATGCATCTGAGGAATGATCTCAATATATATATAGCACTAATAACAATAATCATATTCAACCAATGTTTCAAAAGAAAGAATAACAACCATTGACACACACTTGTATTTATAAGTACACATCTCAGACCAAAAAAAAAACAAGAAAGAAGAAATTTTAATTCACCATGTCATTTATCAAAGGAATGATCTCAATTTATACAAGCTAATAACAATTATATTCAACCATTATTCAAAACTCAAACTTTATCTCAAGTAAGAGAATTCATATTATCTCTAACACCTACCACCAACCCAAATCCCCCCATTGGAAAGGCACTTCAGTGGATTCGTAGAAAATCAAGTGAAAAAAAAAGTTATTTTTCCACGGGGATAACTATTCACACTTGAGAACGGCCTCTTACCCCAGTGATAAAAGGCTCGAACCTTGCACATACCCTATTTTCTCACCTCAAGGCTCTCTTATCTCGCCCGCGGACAGCGTCCCAGCCCCTACAGCTGGGTGCTCAAAAAGAAAAAAAAAAAAAAAAAAACACTATTCACACTAAACAAATGGAAATTAAAATGCTTTAAAAAAAATGGAAAGTGAAGGTTGCGGAAAACCGGAACACCTTTTTGTTCCTTTTCCACAGAATTACACATACATGCGCTTGGAGATCAACACCTTTGACCTATTACTCTTCACCCCCTCTAATACCTTCAATTAACGTCCATCATGTGAAATAATAGTTATTCCAAGTGGTCACAGTAAAGTCATAGTTGCAGTTTTAATGTATAATTGATACAATGAAGAAATGGTAATTAAGGATATATTCACCCATGCACCCCTTCCAATTCATGGGGCCTTGCTAAGAATGAATGGTTGGAATTCACAAAAGTGGAGTTTTATCTTTGAACACAGAAGGGAACCAACATATATCATATGGGTTGACTCACCTGAATGGCTTTATATACTAACGCCTATTTATTTACATAGAAATTCATGATTAAAGAATGATTATTAAAGAGGTGAGGGGTGAAGGACACATGTTAGTAATATAAATGCAACCATCACTTTCTTTGTGATTGTCGGGCATTCATTTCTCACCTCCTCTTGATTCATTCTAATATTAGAGAGAAGATAATTTGATAGACATTTTTTAAAATTCACATGTTTCTTTAATTTTATCCATTTTTAGAAATAGAAATCTTCTCATTCCTATGCATAGGCCCTAAGTGCTTGATTAGATTTATACAGAAAAAGCAAAATGATCAAGTTTATCCTGCTAGAAGCCATTACCATGCCCATACTCTAGTTTCACAGTATGATCAAATCATCTAATTAATAGCCTTGTAACAATTATCATGACCCCTATTTTGAGTTCATCTTAATATTGTTAAAATGAGCTTTACCATAACATATCATAATATAAATTTAGATATCATTTACATTTGACACCGTACAAAGGAGCTTTTGTGTTTGTAAAAATATTTACTTGCTTTGTATTTCTACAAGGGTACAATTTCATTGAAAATTATGTGGGTAGACCCAACCAAGAATCCAAGAGCAAATTAGAAATGAGCGAATAGAGACATTTTGCCAACAAAAACCTAAGAGACCAAAATGATGTGAAACTAGAGTCCAAAATATTGATGTGAAACTATCTACCAAAGATATTTGTGACAATGCCACCTAAAGCGATGTTTCATTATAGCAATGGACTGTAAAAGGCGCCAATCATAGTGAAAAGGAATTATCTCAACAATTATGCTTCATGATATGTGGAGCCCAATGTTAGATAGAGAATGATATGTAAAAAGTAGGGACTACATCTTAATAAATTTTCAATGGTGATTTCAATAAGAAGCTGACGGCCATTTACAATAATTTTATTTTATTTTTATTTAAAGGTAAACTTTGTATTAAGCATAAAGAAGAGCTACAAAAGAGATAGCTCCCAAAGAAAACCACTGATCTAATAATCTAATGACTTAAAATAGGAAACCACTAATAGATACCAAATCATATAATAATGGGAATCATCATATCATACTATCCTAATATAACCTAATTTAAGATAAGTCCTTCTCATATACAACAATTTTTTATAACATCCACTCTTATGATACATATAATATATAGTGCCTTTTCATGTGCAATAGTTCAAACCAAGGAAGGTGCAGGACTTTTAATCTCCACCATTTAGAGGCGGGACGACAACACAAGGTGGGCGTGGGATTTTTAATCCCCAACAATCCACACAGTGAGTCACCACTGCCCCTTTAATTAAAAGGGGCAAACAAAAATCCCACAAATTAGGCTTTTAAGATATTTCCTCAAGAACGAGATCTTTGTACTGTGGAGCCTATTAACCGGTAAGTACAACCTTTACACATAGGTCACGCATTAGAGCTTGTGGACTCAATATACCACTTTTATAAATTGGACAAGCATCAGAGTTTGTGGAGTCTACTCGTCTGATCAATCAAATATAAAAAAGATTTCACAGATATAAAAAAATCATGTGACAATATTTGAAGCGGTCGATTGTCAATTTTATAGAATTGATAACTCGACTGTCTATTTTTTACCAATCTGTTGTTTTGTCAGATAGTTAAATCCTAAAGCCTTTTTTTTTATATAGGAGGTAAAAAAAAAGTCTAAAAAAAATATCCAATTAAAATCTTAAAGCAGCAAACAGATAATGTATCTAGCCATTATCAAGTATATGAAATTACCTCCGGCAGATAAATCCTCATGTAATTCAAAAGAGAGAAGTGTTTAGGCCTTAATGCTTCCAGTCTTCCATGCTCTCCACCCCCATGGTAGTAGTAATAGTAATGCTCCCGAATCAGCCCATGAAACTCCATCATCTCCATCAAACCAGTACTCACATGGATCGTCCAATCGAAATGCTGCAACCCCTTCACCTCCACCACCGCAGACCCCACGGAGTTGAGTGCAAACATCGCATGCATGGGCGCATACGTCTTCTTATCTGTGATTACATGAAACACCAGCTTTTCTGGCTGGCTGGAGCTTCTCACAGTAGAGGAAACAACAACGAAGGCTGCAAGAACATTGTCCGTCAGGAGAACAATGTGTTGGTAGGAGGGATCAGAGATGCGAGAGATGTGTTCTGGAGGCGGTAGGGGCATTCGGGCCTGGGAATTGATGGAGTACTCCTCGGCGAGACGAAGGGAGAGGCAGTGCAGGCTCGCTGGGATTCCAATCGATGCAAGCTGCTTGTAGATGAGCCCTTGAAGCTTTGCTGAATGGATCCTACGCTCCATCTTCAGTAGCTGTTAAATAAAGCCATCTATTTGTTATGCTTTCTTACTATATACAAATGCAAATGCTGCTGCATAAAATGATAAACCCATTCATCTGGTAGGAATGACAAGTACTGATCATGTATTATTTATTCATCCAGACTTTAATTAATTGAACCACACTATTTTCTTAATTCGTTAGAACTGAAGACGACCTAAGCTATTTAATCAAATGATTCTTAGCTATTCTGAAACATTTCCATCCCTTAGTCCCCTTGATTTTGGCATCCATTCTAGATGGGTTAAATGAGGAATACATAACCTTATGCTACAGTTAACAAGAGATCATTAAAAGATGGCTACAACCCAAATTTATATTAACCATACATATGATTCTACAATTAAGAACTATTAAGGTTCAGCATTCATTAATCTAATGAACCTCTATTTGAGATAGTCTTTGAAAGTGGGATCATCTTAACTTACCAAGTACTAATGAAATCGAAGGTTGAGTCCACCATTGTGCTGTCACCTTAGGGTCACAGAAAATTTATCCCAGAGGGATTAGTTCAGCCCAAAGGGCTAGGACACCCTCTATCAGCAAAAAAAAAAAAAGTAATAGGCCCCGCAATCAGTGCACTCTACTAATAAAAAATAATCAACAGGCCAAGCACTAGCCATATCTCATCATATCCCGTAAAGTCAAGATCATGTACACATAATAATATATAACCTATGGTCCCAACCCCCACCCCACCTCAAGATCATGTACACATAATAACCTATGGTCCCAACCCCCACAAAGTCAAGATCATGTACACGGTCCCCGGCCCACCCCCCCTAATTAGTATTCAGGCTGGCTAGATGAGTGTTTTGAGTTCATATCAGTAAAACAGAACCAATGGTCCTGAATTCAAAATAATTTGCGAGGTGAAGGGTAGAAGAAGAAGCCATTTTCAGTGGTTCCCAATGTGAATTTTCCTTTCTCAAAGGGTTGGCGGGAGTGTGCCTTTTGCCATCCACAACATAGAAATCACCTTTCAAACATATATATTAAATGATATATAGCAACATGTCTACTTTTGCACATGGCACTAACACACAAAACCCTCCTCATCATGAAGACCTGTGGGTCTGTGCATGGACGATTTCAGTGGTCGGTGCAACTGCACATTATTAGCGATTCCTTCCTACATCTGGAATCTTGTAGGTAATCAGCATCCAGAACGAGCACAACTTTCCAATCAATTCTCCATGCCGACATGCAAATAGTATAGCTTTAACGTACTGCATGCCACGTGTATGGGTGATAAGTTGCCCCCCACTTTCAATTTACGGCTGTGATCAAAGCCAAAAGCAGACAATCGACATAGAACATGTGCAATAATTGCACCACAAGGCAAGGGCACGTTGGGGCCGCAATTGCCAATTCCTTTTAGGAGACATCGCAATCCCACTTGGCCTTTTTCTTTTGTCATTTGGATTTCGTAGAGTCCCTTTGAATACTGAAAAGAAAAGCAGCTAAGACTTTGTGAGTAGGCACAGTCTACACTTTTAACAAACTCCAGTTGTATTTAGAAGGGACAGAAGAATCATGTCCTGTTAGTCTATGAAGCCGAACTTCTATATCTAGTAACATGATAGATAAAATGCAAGCCATGAATCAGATGCACACAATATAAGAGAATTTGTTAGGTAAGCAGTTTAATTATAAGAATTTACCTTATACAGGGTTATTAGCAATGACCAAATGGAATAAAAATGCAGTCAGTGAATCATTAGAATTACTAGTTAGATTTGATCAAATTGCTAATTATATTTAATGGGGTTGATCTTATTGAGCATGTTTATCTATTTCAATGAATTCTTGTAGTAAATGGGGAATGCAGGGGCATCCAGATAAGTATTAAAAAGGTGAGTCAATAAAGAATCTAAAGTGGAGATCTAGACGGGATCATTACTTTGCTACGACTTTAGTTTGCCTGCTTGATAAGCAGCTAGAGAATTATTTGATGGCATATTGTGGATGTTCACCTTTAATCTTGATCACTTTAAAAATTGAACATCTAAGACTTTCAATTAGGACTAATCTGCCTAAGATTATTTGATATGACATTAAGTGGGCCTCACCGACAACCCACGTACTAGGACTCTCTACAGAAAGAAAGAGTACCATGTGCTTGGCCAACGAAACGAACGTCTTGATATCCTGTCGGTTGGATGAAATGTGGGCCACAAGATCCTCGAAAGACTGTAGAGAAGCATCAATTCCTACTACTTCATGGGTACCTGTGGCTGCTTCCTTACCTTCAAGAAATGCTTTCCTTAGCTCATTCCCAAGCTTCTGTGCAAAGCAAATTAATCACACTCTCTGTAATAGTCATATCAAATGCTTCTATAAAATTCGAAGCACTAGTTTGTTAAATTTATAGCATTCATAAGAGGCCGAGGGTCGCCTCAAATTTTACTTTAATTTGAGCTTATCTCACTGTTGGATGAAAAATGTGAAAATAAATATGCATATGAATATGTTAATCGCATTTTTCATCAAACAATTTATCTAATGGTGAAAATAACTTTGATTGATTTAAATTTTGAGGATAACCATGTATATGAACGATTCAAATTTCCCTTCTTTAAATCACCTAGTTTAAAGCTTCATAGTATCCGGATTCATAAAGTAGGCCTCAAACACCTATCGAGAGGGTCACTTGAGAGAGGAACATTAGTCAAAAGTCCAACTAACTGGACCATCCGAGCGGTTTCGTCTGAAGTTTAAATGTTGTTCTCCAAATAGAATTTTGAGATGATCCGGAACTGATTTGTAGGGGCAGACCCGGGAATTTTTCCTTGGGGCGGCTTTGAGAAGAAAATTCTTGAAGGCCCGTGTATGAAAGATGCATGTAGCTTTCAAAAATATATAGTTGTCTATAAAAAATTCAAAAAATTTCGGAGGGGTCATAAATAAAAATTCATAAAATCTTCTAAAGAAAAGATGAGTTTTCATAAATTTTGGAGGGGCTATATATATGTGAAAAATCATAGAATTTTCTAAAAATGAAAGAGGTGATGAATCGCATTCAAAGGTGGACTCGCATTTCAAATGCTAGCGTTTTGAAAATTCTACCCGAAAAATTTTAATCGGAAATGTTTGCAAACAAATACGCCCTAAAAACTATTCCCACATTTTAAAACCAAACAGCAGAAGGTGATCATCTAACAAACTACAATTTTTTCCTTACCATAGAATGCTTACTTACCATTGAAGTATCACTCCCCCTCAAAAACGCTGGGCCAAATCTCAACCCCAAGCAATCTGCAGTACAATGTTAGTAAAATCACATCAGACCAAAAAAAAAAGCCAAGAAACTTGTTATAGTACTGGGGTGAAAAGAAAAGAAAAGAAAATGGCAAAAAGGTAAAGAGAGAGAGAGAGAGAGAGAGAGAGAGAGAGAGAGAGAGAGAGAGAGAGAGAGAGAGACAATACTGCTGAAGACTGCCGAAGAAGAGCATTTGCTGGCGCCTTCAAGCGCCAAAAACGCGGCACTGATGAAAACAAACGGCAAAATCACCCCCACCATTAAAACGGTAGCCATAACGGATCGGAAGGAAAATCGGCGATTGGAGCCCTTCACCTTCATCACCTCCCAAGAGCAACCTTCTCTACTCCATATCTTCACTCTCTTCGAATTACCCCCCCCCCCCCCCCCCCCCACCAAATGTAGTACAATCGCATATTTTCTTTCTTTGATTTCCTGCCTTCCTCCTCCTCCTCCTCCTCCTCCTCCTTCTTCCAAACTAGTCAAAATTCAATTGAGTTTCTTCAAGTTTAGATCTTTGAGTCATTGCTATACCTTACAGGGAAGGGAAGGAAGAAAGAAGGTTGGAATCAGATTTCTTTACATGCAAAAGCAGTTTTTTTTTTTTTCTCCGCTGAAAGATGTTTGAAGGAAACTGGATATATATGTATATATACCCAAACAGGAGAACGCGTTTAGAACTCGCCAGTTGTGATTGTGGAGAGAATGATAGAAGGAAGAAATTTAGAGAGAGAGAGAGAGAGGACGTATATGTAGGAGTTCGGAAACAAGTGTGGGTTTTTGAGAGAGGGTATAGGTGTTGAAGTAAATTACGAATGAAGCATTTTAGATGATGGGACAAACCACCGACAGATGAGAAAGGAGTCGACAAATTAAAAGTGAGTTGAGAACAGAAAGCAATCAACGTAGTGGGGATGTGTGGGGTCTGATTAGATCAACGGCAACAGGCAAAAGATATATAGGTGATTGGGTGGAGTTGATATAAGCAAAAACTGGACCAGGGAGTAGGGCCCCTGCAGACAGATTGGTAGGGATGCAGGGCTAATAGTTGGTTCAAAAAGATTGAATTTGAAAGCACTGGGATAGCCTAGTGGTAAAAGGGCATCTTAAGAGAGCCCACAACATGTTGACAAAACTAATAAACAAGGAATGACCAATCATACTAGAAGAGAAAATGTAGCAAGGCAAATGGTTTGGCTCCAAAAATTCGAACTAGTTTCGCACTTTACTTTTAAAATCAAGTGGAGTGAAGTGAAATAAAAAGTACGAATAAAAAATAAGTGGGTTATGATGATATTTTATTTTTAGTTGTTGGGGATGGAATATTGTTGACTTTTGGTATGAGAAATGTAGTTTTTTTATCTTTTAGTTAATAAATGTAGATGTTTTTTTACTTTTTTTTTTGAAAAAAATGGAAGGAATTTTGGTAAAAATATTTTTGATGTGATGTTTAACTTGACTTCACTCCACTTGACTTTACAAGTTGGCGGACCAAACTAGCCGGAACTATCAACTTTTAGATTTAATTTAAACAGTGAGTAGAAAGGTCAAATAAGTGTAATGATAGGGCTAGTGTCATATTTTGCAGGGGTTAATGAGAGTTAAGTGCTTACACTGGTCAAAAGTGGGATCAAGTGAGCTCATAGAATTGGACTGTGGATCCAGTCCATTTATAGGAGAAGTTTTGGACCGTGGAATCTGGCAGGGATATGTTAGAGCTTCAGATACTGAAAGTGGAGCCCGAGTGTTTAATTTTACTTGTAGATTTTCTGCTGAGGGACACTCTTGCATCAAACTTTTAATGTGGGCCTTTTATGTAGGACCCATTATACTATTATTAAAGTAGTAGGTTTCAACTTTCAAGTTAAGTAGTGGGTTTCAAGCTATTTAATTTAGACCATACCTTCTTATTTTGACCCGGAGTTATCTCCATTCTTATAATTTATCCACGATCTTTACCTACTTTCAATATAGAACCACTCAAATTTTCTTCCCACTTTTTACTCTTTTACAATAACTTCATTTCTATCTATATTCTATAGTCTCATATCTCCCTTTTTTTTTTATCTATTTTCGTCTTTTCTTTTTATACTACTTCTAGCCCATTTGAGTGATCTGGATTTCTTTTTAATGGATCATAGAATATATGTTTGTAATTATCGGTAAACATGTATGTGCCTACATGGATTATTAATTATATTAGTCTATAATTATTCTAATCGCCCTTCTACTCACAAGTCACACCCGTCTTGTAGTTCACACCAGACTCAATTTGACAATGATCATGAATATATCCATTTACATTTATCTGAGAAAGAAAAATGCAGCACTTTTAGGTATGTTTATGATTTTATCCAAATGCGATGACAATTGAACTTGGATTAGACTGATACCTGGCGTAGCCAACCCAACTCGCATCCACATTGCAACTAAAGTTCCAATTCTACCTTCATAACCATACAAGGTTTCTTTAAGTCAACTAAAAATAGACTCCAATATCGCCCATAGGTGGAGTTAATTGGCTTCATCAAACAGAACAATTAGTTCCAAATGAGTCTGTGCACATGAGGAAGCCTTGGTTTAGCTTTTCTTTTAAAAGATACTCGAATACATGAACTCTATTCAACAGCTAGTTGAGGGTTGATGTTTCCAACCAACTGAGCTATACCAATTAAGCAAAGGACAATAAAACCAACAATCAAAACAAAGTTGGCATAAAACAAAGTAGCCTTCCATTGCAATGCCACAAGATCCATTTGAACATAGAAATATGAGTTTCTGCTCTCCCAAGTCCCACCACAAAAAAGAAAATAATTAAATATCTCAAGCATGAAGTCATATTGCATATTCCTCTCCATTGATCAAAAAGGGCAAATAATGTGTCACATCTGCACATTTGATTGGGCCATCCTAGGGAACACTTCTCCCTTTGTGGGTACTAGTTGCACTTGTGAATTAAGTTCTCAGACATGGTACCACGCCCTTTTGTCTTTTATTTTTTTCATGTTAGATTAGACATGGAATCGCCATTGAAAGAAGTACCTGCAAAGTTGATTTTTGGTAAGAAGTAGGTAAACAGCCTTTTAATTGGATGCTAATACAAGTCCTACATCATAGCTTGCCCACTAGTACTTGGAGATCAGACCAACAGGGCATACCGACAAGTGAGTCAACTCGGAAGTTAACCCAGAGTGTTGGCTTAACTTTTAATTAAGTTTGAGATTTTTTAAAATTGATACATAATTTAGAAATGAAAACTATGTTATTTGTAATAACATAATTATTCTTTATTCTTTTCAAATAATTATAATTCAACAAATTAGTATGTTGATAAAAAAAATAGTAATTAATTGGGAAAAAGTAAGAGTAATGCAAAACAGAAAAAGTTTTTAAAAAATGTTCCATAATAATTTTGAGAAATTACTAAAAGTATGCTAATTGTGTAATAAAACTATCTGACTAATTAAATTCAATAGATTACAATAGCGGGTTTAAGATATTAATTTCTATTGTATTGTTAGGTTTATTATTGAATTATATTGTATGAATGGCTCTACATCTAGTTATCAAATAAAAAAGAAAGAAGCTTTGCTAATTTTAATTCTGAAATCAGAATAAAATTGCATCATACAGTATTGAAAATTCAGTCCATTCAGATTCTTTATCTTTGAGTTTTAGAAAAACACAATTCAGCCTTATCTTTCACTTCTGTCCAATCCAAATACTAATCTTACCCTAACTAAACTTAAACTGGGGGTGCATGAATATAAAATTAACAAAATTCAGCCTTATCTTTCACTTCTGTCCAATCCAAATATTAATCTTACCCTAACTAAACTTAAACTGGGGTGCATGAATATAAAATTAACAAAATTCAGCCTTATCTTTCACTTCTGTCCAATCCAAATATTAATCTTACCCTAACTAAACTTAAACTGGGGTGCATGAATATAAAATTGAATTGAAGGATCTGATCCTTGCTGGGCGGGCTCTATTTTAAAATATAAATATATTGTTGGGTGGCGCAGTGCAATCAAAATACTACTTGCGATCTACAAACGCAAAAACACACAATACACACAATTACTAGCAAACAATCGACAATGATGAAGACACAATCATATACGTGGCTCGGTAAAACCACCTACGTCTACAGAGAAAGCTCAAGTGTGTGGTGGGGCCCACTTGGGGATGGGGATGAGGGGGATTTCAAGGACTCCCTGGGATCTTTCTCTCTACAAAAAATCAGTCTCAACCGTAATTTATTTCATCTCCATATGAGCCAAAAAGTTTAATGGTCAACCGTCCATTTGGATCGAGACATAGTCGATCCAACGATCCAGTAAATTTGGATATGGCTAAAAGTTGGTGAACATGTGCAATTTAAGAGGGTCATGTGTTTGGTCCATTTGGATAGACCAAAGGTGGGCCCCATAAGCATGAGCTTACGAGATTTTATCCTAAACTTGAGCTTAGGAGCAAGGCTCGCACGCTCTCTCTCTCTCTCTCTCTCTCTCTCTCTCTCTCTCTCTATATATATATATATATATATATATATAAGATGGCCCTCGAACCCTAAATGGCTAACTCATACATCAATCTGATTAACTCCAGAATACAAGACATACCCCTACATATATATATATAAGGTCCATCTTAATAATAAAATGCAACTAATAAGCAATCTACACAAGTTTCTTTAAAACCAAATGGTGACTTCTGCTATGAAGCATGGGATCTCCAATTCTTCATTGACAAAACCAGGTGGGCACAGCTTCTGGGGTGGCTACTCGCCAGGTTCTTCACAAAAGTGGATTACAAATCAGGTTAATCAATGTCTAAAAGACAACACTTTCATTCAAATGACATTATAATAATATCATGTGTTCCACGAGTTGATCAATCTAATCATCCATATGAAATTAAAATAACAGTGAAACATGTGGTATCGGACCACATGGGCAGTTGGAGCCATTCCCTCTTCTTCTTTTTTCTGGTAACCCAACCAAGGGGCTGGGAACCCCATCACCTCTTGATGACTTCCTTGAATTTCAGGCACATCAGCACTAGCAGCCGTGTCAAAAGGCATGCAGAATTAACGAATTCCAAGTCAAATCATTGTGATTCTTAAAATGTTCCGGGCTTCGAGTTACTTACACATATACTTTCAACATAGAAATGGAAATTAGTGACTTCCCTCATGCCATACCCAAAGTCCAATCCCACCCTGAACCTCACTCGAATCAAAGTGGTTGGCTACCAAACCCACTCCTAATAGGAGCATATTAGGGTGGGTCCCTGCTTAAACCAGACCCCTTGTCATTACTAGGATATGCCTTGCCCTTGATGGAGGGATATCCACAAGACAAACTAAATAGTAAGCTAGCTCAACCAAGGTCCATTACCATTAGGCTCTAGATTGAGTGCTACTTCTTGTCAAGCGAGCCCAGCTCAAGCTAGGACTGAATCAGGTTGGGTTGGCTTCTTTAAGAGCTTGATTAGTTCGATTCAAAGTAGACTTGTTAGGGCGTTCGATTTGGCTCCATGTATAATTGAATTTTATATTTAATGCATAATATAAGTTTTTTGGTGAACATAATATAATGCTACTGAATTAGAATTTTCAGAACCTTCTTTTAATCATGTATCCTAAATATATCTAAAATCATAATAAATAATTTATTTTTTGAAATATCTAAATAGGGTATAATAAACACCAGAAATAACCATATCGAACTATATATATATATATATTACCTTATGAACTATGCAAAAATATATTTAAATAAAATCCTAATCTTAACACTGATTCCTTCAAGTATACATCCATCCATCGAGATTCCATTAAGTTGTTTTTAAGCTATTTGCCATCCATGCATAGACCTTCTATCCCTTTCTTGCTCTTGATTTTTGATAACTACAATTAGATACTATATGGTTGTGCTCCAGATTAGTGGTACCAAGGACATTTGATGAAGTGATCTCAAGCCTAATTTAGTGGGGCTTTGTTTCTAACCCAGCCTAAGGTCTAGCTTGAACCAGTGCTGTATCAAGCCTAGCTAGCTCGACTTATTGGCGATAAGATCAGCTGACCTGATCTTATGGCCTCATCTGTTTAAATCGCTGAACTGCAGTGACAGTTCCCATCTCATTGTAATAGTCCTCATCACCAACACTTGTAACTCACAGACTACATATATATATATATATATATATATCTAAATATACATCACCTCTTACAGAAACATTTTGAGCAAGAGAGTTACCTCCTTTCAATCAATTGCTTACAACCTAATACAAGTTGAGCTCAAGCAAGGCTAACCTGGCTCTGCTCGTTTACATCCCCAGCTTTATGAGCCTATGAGGTGTTTCCATCACTATTTGTATGAATCTCACTTCATTTAGTGCTGGGTACTTCCAGACCTTGATTCTTAGCATAGAAAAAGTAGTTAAAGTGGTTATTAAGATGAACTTCAAATAGATATGCTACTGGTTTTAGTTGAGTCTATGGCCAAAAATACATAATGGCTTTGAATTATAACCTGCACACACACAAAAATAAAAACAAATAAAAAAAAATAAAAAAGAACAAAGTTACGAGGAATAACGAATGGTAATCACATAAATATTGGATCCCAAGCAACTTGGAGCAAATTCAATCCATAATGAAAGCAGTGTTATAATAATATCCTAGTTATTCTCAAGATGAGAATCAAGCATGTCAATCTGCCTTTGAGGACAAAACGTTCCCATCATTGACACCGCGAAAATATGTTTCCCGAAAAAAAAAAAAAAAAAAAACTCCCATCTTGTTTAGAACCATGTGAAGTCAGAAATCCTGCACTCACATATCTATGGAACTGTGCTTAGTTCTGTTGTTCTCTGATCAGAAAAACCTTCGATTCCTTCCCATAAATATAGATTCGAAAAAAAAAGTTCGAAAAAAAAAAAGGCTCCGAGTCCCTTCTTCAGTTAAATCCACACTAGGCATAAAGGTAGAACACAACAAATCTCTCAGGCTTATGTGGCTGAGGTAACTAACATTAAATATGTTAGGGAAAATGAACTGGATTCTTACGGATGTATCTAACATCTCATGACTCAGTGACAAAGCATCCACTACCAATGAAGAACGAAAATTAATGTCTTCTATAAATTAAATGCATCCACATTCCATGACTAGAGCCCAAGGGCAGGTAGTTGTAACACCATGATACAGGCTCGTTACATAACAATAAAACTATGAATAAGGGTTCAAAAATTACAAACACTAGCTCATAAAGAAACCTTTATATCATAGAATGAAGGAAATCAGTCCCCATACAAAAACAAGAAGCAAACTCGGATTATCAAACAAACTAGAGTAGCTAAAAACAACCTACAAGACTTATTAGAACTCCACAATGTGGTAAAAATAGAAATGATACTACTTAATGAGCGGATGCTAAAGGACTTTAATGGCTGATGCAAACTGCAAGAATATTTCGGAGGCCTGGAGACATTCAAATCCTTCACTTGCTATTTCACCTTCATGTTGGGTTCAAAAACATACTTGATTAGTGATTCCTTGATTGAAAGCAATTCAGGGAACTCTTTCTTTAACTGGGAAGCATCCATTTCATTGTTGCTTCGAGGAGCGACGATAACTTTTGCCTGTTCTTCTAGAGTGAAATTCACCCACTTAAATTCAGGGTCAATGTATTTCTTATACATCTCTAGAATCTCATTATGGCTCACAACACCAGGGTTTGTGAAGTTCCATATTCCCCGGCAGTTCCTTTTGGCCATCTCAACTGAAATGGGCAAAAGTTCATCCAAGACAGTCATGCTGTTAGGAATGTTAACCACTTTGCTATAACGAGAAATCTTTGTTATGAAGTTGCGGGGATTGCTGAGGTCAGATGATATTGGCATTCTGACCCTAAGTGTGCACACATTGTCATATTCCCTCAAAAGCTCTTCAACCTGGATCACACATTGTTGCAGACAAACATAAGTACGCAATTAATATTTAATGTTTCAAAATGAGAGAAAATTTCTCAAGGGTACTAAGTAAAGTTACCATTGCTTTAGTCTTGGAATAGAAGGAACCGGTGAAATTGGGCTTGTCTTCCTCCTTAAATCCGATGCCCGAACCTTCTGGGTGTTGAGCATCATATTCAAATATACAACCTGTAGCGAAATTCATCATTAGAAGCCCATGCTCCGTACAAATGTCTGCCAAATTCAATGTACCCACAACATTGGTGCGAATTGTCTCAGGTTTGTGAGATTCACACCAGTCAACATTAGGCCTGCCGGTCACACCAGCAGCATTAAAAACATGAGTTGGCTTCACATTCTGAATATCTGCTAAAAGCTGCGATCGCTCCTCCAAACGCCCCTTTCCATACTCAAACGCTATTCCTTGTTTCTCACAAATCTTCCCAAGAAGACCCCCAATCCATCCGGTCCTACCATAAATCAAAAATTTCAGAGACTGTTTTTGAGCAGATCCACTGCTTTTTGAAAGTGGAACAACCATGTGGTTCTGAGTATTGCTTGAGACAGGTGCACCCTTGATGCTGTCATATTCGGAACCATTAAAAGGACGTTCAATGCCAGGCATCATCAACATTCTTGGATGAGGCAACAGAGCCCCGGTAACATCACCCCACCAATCCGGATTGCTAGTGTACCACTCCATTGTCTTTTTCAGCCCCTCTTCCCAAGTGGTGTGTTCTGACCACCCCAAATTCTTCAGCTTCTGATCATCCAAGAAGTACCTCTGATCATTAAACGGCCTGTTCTCCACAAACTTAATGGTGGAGTTAGAATCCAAGGAGAAAAGCTTACAAATATCCTTCGCCACATCAATCACCCTCCTTTCCTTCTTAGTGCCAATGTTATAGACATGACCAACTTCTCCTCTGTGAAGAATGACTTCAAATGCCTCCGCGACATCCTCGCAGTAGAGGTAGCTCCGCACATTTGATCCATCTCCGTGGATTGGAAGTGGCTTCCCACTCATGGCCAAGAGGATGAATTTCGGAATCAGCTTCTCAGGAAACTGATTGGGTCCATAAACGTTGTTGCCTCGAGTAGTAATGACAGGCAATCCATAAGACCTTCCATAAGCCATGACAAGCATTTCCGCCCCAGCTTTTGTGGCAGAGTATGGATTTGTGGGAAGGAGCTGTGAGGCCTCATGGTTCCCAACAACAGCATCCTCATCAGTCTCTCCATACACCTCATCTGTGCTGACATGTATGAAGCGACGGATCTGGCCGGTGACTTTACAGGCCTCGAGGAGGACATGGGTCCCATAGATATTGTTCTTGGTGAACTCAAAACTGTTGCCAAAGGAGTTGTCAACATGGGTCTGTGCAGCAAAATGCATTATGGTGTCAATAGACTCAGTGATGAGGAGGAAGTTGACAAGGTCAGCGCTCGCAATGTCACCCTTGACAAATTTAAAGTTGGGTGAGGATCGCGATGGCTGCAGGTTCTTGAGGTTCGAGCAGTAGTCAAGCTTGTCAAGGACAACAATCTTGTAATCTGGATAGTTCCGGATGAGGCGATTGGCAACATGGGAAGCAATGAAGCCCGCGGCACCAGTGATCAAGATGTTTTTGGGTTTGTATGCTGCCATTTTCTCAATCCAAGAACACAGTAATACTTGATACTAGATTCGGTCAATAATTATCAAGATCTCAAACCAAAACTGCAAGAACGAAATAAGAAAGATAAATGAACCAACTATATTCTTCCTTTCTGGAAATCCAAAACGAAGAAAACAGAACCAAGTTTAAGATTTGAGTTTCCAGACATAGCGAATATCCATATCAGTAATGATATTTTGCAGGGTAACAGTCAAAGATGATCTGTTCATCACCAACTACACCAACTAGCAATATCAATGAAAAAGAGGGAGAAAAGCATAACTAGGAGTCTGATAACTTTCCTTGTGTGAAAAAAATCATAACTTTTTCACTAATTGAGAGCATCCAAACGAATCACTGATAGCATTAGGATTCAATTCCAAGTACAGAATCTTCAAATCAAAATGACCCAAAAATGAGTCGCTAAAGAAGATATCAGATCACTGATATCTGATATCTGATACAGATCAAATCAAACAGAAACCAGAGTATACAAAGTAACATTAGTTTTTTTTTTTTTTTTTTTTTTTCCAATATCATCAAATCCACAACTCATACACAGATCTGAGAAAATGCAACTGCACTTTATCAAATAAACCCAAAACCCTAGGCCCATTAGAAAACCTATAGTCTCTTCTTCTTGAGATCTCGCTTGAAAACACCATAATTTCAAGTTTTCTACAGAGATCTTCATCTACAATAGAAAAAGGAAGAGAAGTACCAAAACACAATACAAATCTTGCAGATTCCTTGTGGGATCTCTTGATTCAGAAATGAAAAACCATGTGCACATAAAGGAAGTATGAATTTAATGCAGCATTGAATCACTTTTGCTACTTCTATTACATGATTTCAGTACTTGAAAGAAGAAGAAGAAGAAGAAGAAGAAGGAGAGAGAGAGAGAAATACATACAGGTTTCAGATCTTGATCGGTTGGAGCCGAAGTGAAGAAGAAGAGATCTGATGGTCTTCGATTCAGACCAATGGACATGTATTTATATGTATAGATGAGTGCTTGAGGCTTGAGAGAAAGAGAGAGGTATTTATATGGGAATGGAGACAGAGAGAAATAGAAAGAGGCAAGCGAGCCACCAAACAGTTTTTTTTTTCCATGGATTTGGGTTTCCTCTTATTTTTATCTTTTACTTCTCCACAAGTCTCCTTCTTATTATGCAATGAAAATTGATAAAGTCTCCTTATTATGCAATGAAAATCCACAAGTCTCCTTCTTATTATGCAATGAAAATCCACAAGTCTCCTTCTTATTATGCAATGAAAATTGATAAAGTTAAGTGTAGTGAATTTTTATGATAAAAAAGTACCCTATAATTCATGCGATTAAGTGAGGATTTTACCACACATTTGTATGTTTACTTTACTTTTTTAACATATCTTACTTTTACCTTTTTTATGATTAACAATCATCTTGTGGTGACTCCTCCACACATTTAAAAGAATAAATGAACTGTGAAGAAAACATATGATTTGATGACTGGTTTGATTATAAGCCTCTCTGTTTTCTGTGTTTCAAATAATGTGGGAAATGAATACCTAGCTTAATTGAATCTACATCAGTCCCTTATATCTAGGGATGGATCTACACAATCTTTTGAAATTCTCACATGGGGATAAGACATTTAAATTTTTTCTATGGATAGTTTTATCAGTTTATGACTTTTGTCCTTTTGTCCCTCCTCACCTTTTGCTACAACACCTAAATAATAAAATTACAAGAGGAGCTGGGGCGAAATTGTCTTTTTTAATTCTTCAAAAGCGAGTCATTCTAGACAAGATATTGACTATCCTTATACCTCTTTTTTTTCATAATTTGTATCTTGGCTTTCAAATACAAATACAGATACCTATTCTTTTTTTATTGTGCACATCCACTGCCTATTGTCTTATTCTACCTTCTTCAATACTTAACTCATTTGCATTGATTGTCGAATACAACTATACATGTAATTCTTCTTTGCCTATTTATTAAAGGTTTTAATTCTTCTTTGTCCCCTGTTAGTGAAATTCCTCAATCCGACACTATTTATGTCACTATTTATATCAGACACGCCTCACCTCATCTCTTTCACCTCTTACCTCTTTAATATATTTTTTTGTGGCCTCGAATTCCTCTCGAATAAACTTTCTTTGTATTATTTGCAAACGAACTGGCCCATAATGAAAATGAAAGGTTAAAAAGGGATTTTCGTTTCAACCCTACTACTAGTCCTTACCTTAAAACAGGTCACATTATGAGCTGTCAAATCTGGTGGACCAAGATGGATGGTGGGGCCCTGGCCCACAGGAAAAGGGATGATTTTTTCTACCAAAATTGGGCCCATTCAACATTGCTAATTAATCATCTAATATTTATAATTGTCCTATTGCGTGCACCCATTTATGGATGGGGAGCTGCAAATTAACATTGTGCAAGATTTAGATAGCTTAATTTTTCAACTGCTTTCTCACGTTTAATGACAAAATGGGACCATGACAATGATAACAATATGTAATTTTCGGTACATCATCTTGTCATTTAATTATACAATTAATGCAGTTGGTTAGGAGGTACTCAATTTGGCAAATGTGGGACTGTGGGACTATAGATGATCCGAGCAGTTGGTTGGTTGGGTGGAAACCACCCTTGATCTAGGGTTATTTTTGTATATGGAGTGAAAGTACAAACATGTTTTTAAACAATACTATGGACACCCACAATAGCGTGGGGGATGCGGGAGCTTCACGTGATGAGGAAAATTGTCATTCTCAAATACACCTGACAGTTGACACCCTCATACTCAAATACGCCAAACACCCTCTTAGAAGGAACAAAAAGAAAGCCATATTATGGACAACCATGAGTGGGGTCAAATCTTTATTAGTCTACTCTCTTTTTTTTTTATTAATACTTATCTCATAAAAAGAGGACATTTGGTCTTTCTTCTAACATACAGATAGTATGGACAAACTTTAGGGGACGTTTGGTAAGCATCCCTAAGAGGAATCATGGATGATATTTCGCTAATTCGCGGAAAACTCATATTCGGTGTATATATATATAAATAGTAGTGTTGTGTGGATTTCTTGCATCTATGGGATTGAGTATTATGGATCTCCTCCTATTGGAATAAAGGAATCATCTCATGTTGGATTTGCAGAGCTACAGTAATTTAGGCGTTATTTTTTGAACTACCGACTGCTTTGGATTTTTTATTTTTGTGGGTTCCATATTGAAGATCTGAACCGGTCATTATGTTTAGAATGTCTAAAATGGCTCATATCTCAAATATCAGCCATTGATTCATCATATATTCTCATATATTTATGAAAATATCCATACCATTGGATCCATAGATCTGGGCATTTGTGGGCCCCTTCTGAAAAATCTAAACCGTTAGATGTGATAAGGAGAACCAAAACAGCTATGGGACCAAATTTGGGAACGTGATTCATCACGGATCATGAGATATTGGCAAAAAAGGCTCAACCGTTGATCACTTGTAGTGTATACTAACGTGATTGTTTTGACGGTCCGTTTTTTTCCAATTTTTTCACCATCATGGGCCTCAGATTAATTGTCTGAACCGTCAACAATTTAGAGGAGGTCAGACACAGACACGGCTAGGGGATTAATTTTCAACCGTTGATCCTTCCTAAATTTTGAGATATTGATAAAAAAGTATATTCTTTAATTCTTTTTTTTTTAATCTCTGTGGGCCTCCTTTCCGTGTTCCGAACGGTTCAAATCCTTTCAAAAGCTCTACATAACCATACATTGACAACTCATCCGTTGATACTTTATTGATTATGAGACTTTTAAAATCTCTAGATCCTTCATGGGATTCCTCTCTTTTGCCAAACTTAGAATAAAATCTCTAGATCCTTCATGGGATTCCTCTCTTTTGCCAAACTTAGAAAAACCTTGATAGATGATGGCTTGATTCCATTGGAACAAAGAAATTATCTGGAGCATAGAATCTCCTCCCTACCATGGATGCTTACCAAACGTCCCCTTAGGGGAAATTTATAAATTTGAGGAAAGAAAAGAATTTCCTCACTCTAAAACAGTACCATACAGTCAAAATCCCTTTTAAGTTTTAGACAGTAAATCAAAGTCATTATTCTAATTAAGATAGATTTTCCTTTGGTGGTGGGGGACCCAAACAAGTAGTTGGGGGTGGACCCACGATTTTCTTCTAGTTTAGTGGTGGACCCAGGATTTTTACGTGGCTTTAATTCTCAAGCTTTTTCCAAGTCGGATGAGAGGGACCGCCACCGAAACTATATATATATATATATGTGGGTCACCCTTCTTGCTCATGTGATAAGACATGAGAAAAACAATAAAGGAAAATCAAATTATTTTTTTTCCCGTGTTAGTTTATTTGAATCAATGAGAGAATATGTAACAGAGTGATTTTGATTTTCAATGGTTACATTTCCAGAATGCACTCAAAGTTCAAAACCATTTCAGAAGTTGCTTTAACGCCGGTAAAATAAATTATGACTTCAAATGGTGCTGACCTTGTGAATCCAGGCTCATTTGTCCCATTGGGGATTTAATAGTTAAGAATTCTAAGCAAATGCCTAACTAAAATAAACTCTAGCAAGGATCAAATAAGATATTTCTGATTAACACTTAAAATTCTAATAAAGAAACATGTCATTGTCAACTGGGAAATAAGAATTCTAGTAAAAAACTATTTTAAAGAAATAGGCCATAACTCTAATTCAAATGTTCTACAAAATAATTTCTAAAAAATATACTCTAGCTAATTCAAATAAGGAGAACAAGTACTCCACTTCTCACCTATGTCCAAGATCCCTGGAGTTCTTCCAGTAGAAGTAGATTTCTTTTTTTCCTGGGTCTCTATAAATGTCCCAGCTTCCTTGGCTGGATAAAAAATTACAAATGATTATATCTCCTGAAACTAAGATAGACATGCACGTTAGGTGGGGCCAGAAAAAAAGATTTGCAGGTATCTCGAGGGGAATTTTCCTGTCTTAAAATTTTCTGGCATTCTCAGAGAAACATGATGCATGATGTCTCTCTCTCTCTCTCATTAAAAAACACACTTTCCCAGGCAAGAAAATGATGTCATAAGCTGCTTGTTTGAGTCTTTCATGTGCTGCCCAGTAACTTTTTTTTTTTTTTTTTTCAGGCTAAACAGATCTGCCAATAAATCATACACTGCCATTTCTGGTGTGGGTGTATCTTTGATCAATGGCTAAAATCTTCTGTCCACCATTTTTTAATGGAGAAACATGAATGTCAAATCCATGCCCGTCTCATTAAAGATGAAGGTCAGAAACCCTCTTCTTAAATCTTACACACTTGATCATATGGGGCATGATTACATGATGGCCGGCACACTTGGGGGTGCATCACTCTTTGATTTCTGATTAGATTGGCCCTATGGGGATGGAGAACAAAAGCAGTGAGTAGCATTGTTGTTACAACACAGGACTATTACATCTCATAGGGTCTATCTGGAAAAGAAAATCCCACCATCTAGATATGACTTGAGATATGATTCATGTTTTTTTCTTTTTTGCTTGAAGAGATATGATTCCTGTAATGTGCACAAAGATCATATGAAAAATGGTGACCATCATTGGTCATACCCAAAGCACATCCTGATAAACCTGATGCTTTGATATCATATATGGTGATCCTCAACTAACATATATTGGAAGAACAATGCGAATAATAGGGATGACATTTTTGAACAGTTGAAAGTTGAAAATCACATGAGTACGGATGGTTTTTATCATTTTCCACGGCATGGAGAAGATTGATGGAAAATTAAATTAATTGGAAAGGGCGAAGGAAAATCCATCTCTACTAGTATGTTTAGGTCAAAACCCTTTGATAATATTGTAAGTTCGTGACACAGATTGCCACATACCAAGTTGTTAATCCTCACCTTTACTTCTTTAATTACAAATTTAATGCTTTTGATAGAGGGCCATTGTCTAAAAGAATTTTCTTTTTATCCATATGTGTTTGCTTTGTGTGATTTAATTGTCAGGTATTAAGGTCACAGTCATGAACAAGTGTGAGAGGAATAGCTTCACCCTCACAGCAGCAGTTTCATGTAAACAATATCAATATCAGAATTCAGGAAGAAAATCAGATTTGCAGGTTTTTTACTGTGGTAAAAATAAAACCACATAGATCAGCACCAAATATATAGATAAATCAAGAACAACTAAAAACACAGAATGACCATCATCCCAAACATTAAAATCAAGATGAACTTGTAGGGAAAATATTTCTACTTTTGTGATTCTGTTCGCAACCATGTACATATGGAAACATAAATCTAAAAATCAAAATGCAAACTTACAATGACCGAAATCAAAATTGCAATTACTCGATCGCAAAACTATAGAATGGAAGACTGATCAAGGCTGGTGTTTGACGCTATGTCCTTAAGACAGATTCACCCTCGCTACAATGCTTACGATTCTTGAACGTCTCTCTCCCAGGATACAATGATCACGCACAGAGAAGCAACACTATAATCTGGGTGCCCAGCGAACCAAAACTATATTTATACTCTTTCACCGACTCGGTGAATGAATAAATAATGATCCAACCTTCCATCCAAGGATGGTATTTATAGAAATAATTGTGACTTTTCACAAAAGTCACCAACCTAAAGGATATGTCTCTCCATGGTGAAGAGTTTTCTATGAATAGATACAACTCTATAAAAACTTTAATCCAATTTCATTCAAACTATCTATAGACACAATTTTCTAACAAAACCCACCATCTCACTTTCACAGTTATGGGATTTCAATCCACAGCTGTACAAGGCCATTGCAATTTCAACCAGCATGCATTGTCCAGGTGAGTAAAACTAGCCGACAACAGTGAGGCCCCAATCCATCTGAACCATAAAAATGTGAAATTCAATTATTTAAAACTTTACCAGGACCTTCTGAGTTAGGTTGCTCATTGAAACCACTCATGGGTTTGGGTAGGTCGCCCCATTAAATTTGATGGATCAGATGAAGGCCCACCCAATCAATAAGGTTGATCCTTTCTCACAAACGTCGCTCTTGAGATTTTGTCATTTCAGGATGATACAAGAAAATTCTTACTTTTAGGTTTAACTCAACATATTATTGTGAAATCTCGGTTATAATAAAATGATTTGAAGATAAAGAACTTCCAAAAATGTAACTTTGAATTGTGCTTAAGATATATATAAACTAGAGCCTGTTTGGATGCACAAAAAGGCATAGCAAAATAATATAAGAGAGGGTATAATTTTCTATTTTCTAATCTTAAAGTACTTATTTCAAATCCAAAAGTATTAACAAGACCCTTCTCTCTCTGTTTTTTTCTCAAAAGGCTGAATAATTTAATTTACCTAAATATTTTCTAGCTATAATATATATATAAATATAATGGGAGATATATTATCTTATCATCATCATCAAAACTTTATCCATCTACTGAGCGGGCTCAAAACACATTCATTACATTTTTGTTATTTTCTATTAAATGATTTATGTATATTTTTAGATTTTTAAACCACCTTCTGAGAAGAAAGATTTATGGTCTCTCAAGAAGTTCATAGCTGATTCTCATCTCCAGTGCAGCAGAAAAAGAAAAATCAACCATGATGGGACCTTGAAATAATCCTACACAACAAGCTGATTTGTGGCTTCATGTGAGCCCCTTCCATGAGGATCACTCCTAGTTACCCTGATTTTATAACTGCAAAGTTGGAAGTAACAGCATGTTGTGTTAGCCCGGCAACCAAATCAACCTAGCAACAGAGGACCCATAAATGTAAAAATTGGTTACACATGGAATGCCATTAGACACACTGATACTAGATAGTTTGAGGATTAGTTATCATCTAACAAAATCAGCTCAATCAAATTCCAGGTCCATTTTATATTTATATATATATATATAAAAGGTATCCCCGTGGTATTAATTACCATCAAGACTAATTCTTCGGGTGCAAGCGCTAACCCCACATGTGTACCGTGTAAATCTGGTGGGATGCAAGTACGACTGCAGAGAGCAAACCCGTGCCTTATTCCGAAGAGTTGGTCATCAGATTTTAAGTCATCCAATTTTAATTCATTTCCAGTAAGAGTGATAACCGACCACGTACTCTTGTAGAACAGTTGTGAAAAACACCATTGTGGAGTAGAGTATCTTTATCATTGTTGTGAATTCATTGAAAGCATGACCTGTGTTCTGCAGGTTGCCAAGCATTCTATTGTGTCGTTGGCAACGGCTACACATGAGTTTGGTAGAATTCTTGGATCAGAAGAGGCCACGAGCATTGTATTATATTAGGTGGGAAAAAATTATTTTTGCAGTTGCCGGTTGTGGGCAGACATTTTGGGACCTCAAGCAGGTCTCGAGTTAAGTGGGACCACTTCAAAGTTGAGACTCATGAATGGTTTGGTCCACGTGATATTTCCAACAACCCTCTCACTAATATCACTATATTTATGGAAGAAAAAAAATCAGAATTCGAAAATTTCGTAGAAGTATGGGCAAGAGATTATAGTCATATGGACACAGATATTGTGAGTTTATTTAGATTAAGTAATATTACTTAGTGTGATTTCATCATCATCATCATCATTAGTGTCTAAGAATTCATGTTGGAAATGTGACAAAAGATTCATGTTGGCAATCGACCTGATGCAAGCCTCTTTTATCCTGGCTTAGCTAGGATCCGCACTAAACAGGCAAAGTTATTAGTAATGTGATTTATTTGCAATTAATTAGTGTTCCCACTGGATATGAGAGTAGCTATCAGAATGATTAATTTGGGGTGCCCTGGGATCACATTGTAAACTTTCACTCCAAAGTAATGAATGCAATAGAACTCTCCTGCTGGTTCTGAGTGGATAAGCAACTGCGCTAGAGCTTTCTAGAGCCCAGTTACCTTTGTACATTGTGCATTATTGCTATGGACATCTCCTGTGACAATGGGTTTTTAAAGGTCTTCCTATGACATGCCTAAGTACATGCAAAAAAATCGAGAATCATTTGATTAATAGAGTTACTGTTTTGAGGACTAAGAAGTTGTCAGAATCCTAGCCGTTAGATAATGTATGAGTGGTGCCAAAATTTGCATGATCAAATCTGGGGCCCACACAATTAGGAAGAGTTCGAATTTGGATTCGTGCTAAAGGTCCCATAGGCAGGACAAATCCTAATGTCGATAGGAATAGTTTGACCATTTTTGAAAATCTGTGGAGTCCGAGTATGTTATACATGAGGGATACTAGAAAATACCCCAACAGTTTCTTATAAGATCACTCACTTCCAGTGGGGCTTACCAAGATGTATGTCAAACAAAGAGAGGAAGGGTAAAGGACAGTGTTGAATGCGGATCAGGGGAGCACTAAATATTAGGCCAATCTAATCATTAGCCCTTAGTTTTAGATCCTTTAAGTTCAACCGCAATACATTGTGTGAATTATTGTGATAAAAAAAAAAAAACCAATCGTGACTAATGTCTAAAATAATGTGAAATTAAGATGATTGTCAGTACATGTGAAGGAATTAGATTGATCAAAGGTGGAGCGCACTTATATGAAAACTAAAAAAAGGAGCAAAAAACTGGCTTATCTAGATAATTTGTCATTCTACATTGGCAAGTCGGGCCTATAATATATATATTGCCAGCAAGGCTATTATAGTGGCCTAGGACCGAGTCTGCTCATTTACTAAACGGCCTTATTTAAAAGCCCAGGCCCAGCTCATTGAGCACAAATATGTGTTAGGCACATGTGGTTTCAAACTCCTCTGGGCACAGGGTGTATCCAGGTCAACACGTCAGTTGGGTGAGTGGAATGAGTCTGGCTGAGTCTAACCTAGTACCAAGTTGGACTCAGCTGAGTTACCCAGAATGGTGACCTTCAAAGTGTAGTCTCCAAGTTGTTAAACTACCATCATACCATTTTATTCGGATGTGGCCAAGAAAGCTAAGAATGGTTTGATTGTGACCTTCAAAGCTTAGTTTCCAAGTTCTTAAACTACAATTATATCATTTTATTTGGATGTGGCCAAGAAATCTAAGAATAGTTTGATTCATAAGTCCCTTGTTATGCCATGTCCAAGGAACAAGTATCTGGACCAGTTAGGGCTATCAAAGGCCTGATATTTGCCACTCATGTGCACAAGACTTTAGATCCCCTGAGTTTCTAGCTCACTCATTCTATCACAGCTTTTGTGGTCATCTTCAGGTGGATATTTTGTTTCTATGCTTGCGATTCAGATGACATTAGCAGCATTATGTTGATGTTTGCATAAGGTGTTTTGCATAATTCTATGGATATACTCAGGGATATATTACTCTCCAATCTTCTTGTACATGTTTCAATTTTGAGAGACAAACACTGAAACACAAATCCAATTCAAAATCTGCATTTTGAATTTTGAAACAAAATCTCAATGAGCAAGCATGGTGTAAGCTTTAGGCACTGCAGAAGAACGGATTTGCAAAAAGGGGTGGTCGCAACAAACGTGAGTAAAATTGTATGGTTTGGATCAAGTACTAGATTAGGGGAGTCACAATGAGGTGATCCGTGACCGTCTCGAAGAGATCAGCTACTCTTCACGATCGAAGGGCTAGGATAGATACCCTGGATGTGGAAGATAATGATGGACGATTCAGATCTAATGAAAGGAACAGGGTTTATCTATTATAGGACTCACTGCCAGTGCCAGGAGGTTCAGCCGTCCTAATATTTGACAGGCAATTATACGCACATAATCATCAAACAGTTTATCTTGATCTAAAATCATGTCCATGGGCAGGCTAAAATTTGAAGGGTCTTCATCCACATATGATGAAGACTTGATGGACGGTAATGTTTTTAGTTTTATCAGAGTGTAAAGACCATTTAAAAGAACCTTCCAATAATAGTCCTTTTATTTATCAACACAAGTATTTTAACTCATGTTCTTTTTTTTTTTCTAATCAAAGGACATAATTGTTGGGACCATGAACACTTTTATGGTCCAAGATCATTTTAGTGGTTCATATGGATGCCTCTTGTGGCGGTCCATTAAACTAAATGATGGAATCATGGAAGGACTATGAGTGCAAGAATCACAGTGATCCAAAGGTCCATTGACAAGGAAGAGAGAGAGAGAGAGAGAGAGAGAGAGAGAGGGGCAAGGGGCCTGTTAGGGCGAGACTCGAGATCCTTGATTGGGAGTGGAGTTGGAAACTGCACTACTACAGTGGGGCCATACGAGAATTTTACCCGGCTTTCCCTCCTAGGCTCGTAGGGATTATTCTTGCCCAAAGGGCTAGGAACCCTACGTTATAAAAAAAAAAATGGCAAGGTTTAATCCAAGATAAGCTATAGATTTTGTGAGACCCCACCCCTGGTGGGCCCTCAATGTGAATTTGAATACTATATATTAGCCTAAGTATTTTAATTATACTAATTATGGGACTTAGTGAGGGTAGCTATGTATTTTCCTAGGGTTAGACTAGTGGTGTAATTAGTAGAGTCAATAGGGGGTCTTTTGTTATTCCTAGAGTTAGTTAGTTTGTTAGAGGCCCTAGCTAGAGTTTTGTATTTACCATAGGGGGTTTGCACCAAGGAATCTTCTAGAAGCCCACCTAAAGACCTAAATACCCTCTACCCTAACCCTAATCCTATTCTAACCCCAAGGGCAATTTTGTCCCTAACCCAAAAACCCAACCTATATAAACAAAACCCTCCCCCTGCCCTAACAACTACTGTTCATTTCCTTTTCTTTCAAGTTTCAATCTCTTCTCTCCTCTTCTTCTTCTTCTTCCCCAATTCCCTCCAACGAACCATCATCTCTCCTCCGATCTCTCTCTTCTTCTCCCCTCGCCCCAGAAATCCTCGACAGAAGGCCAGCTGAGACCAACCTGCACCATAGGAGCAACTGCCGAGACCCTGCCTTTTGGTTTCCCTGTGGTTTTCTTTCTTTTCCTTCTACCTTCAATCGATCAAGGCAAGTGCACTGTGCTGGTAGTTTAGATTGCATGTTTCCTTCCTTTGATTGGCAGTAGAATTTCAATTTGTAATATATATATGTTTAGATCGATCCTTGAGCATGTTTGTTCGGTTCCTTTGGCCATTGATGGATGGGATTACCTCATTTGGATGATCAATGGCCGGTTGATGATGGGTGGATGATGTAGGAATGATTTGTTTTGTTTCTGTAATGGTCTATGGAGAATCCCAGAAGAATTGGGTCACGGGAATGAGTTTCCAGAGATGGAATGACGAGAACCCACCTCGTTGTGTTGTGATCGGAATCGAAGTAGGACCACCCTTGGTAGATCAGGACCCTACGTCTATGTGAGGGGCCCTGTGCGACCATGGGGTGCTACTTGATCTGGATTCTGATCAGAGGTGGACCACCATTCCTGTGCTTAATGAAGAGAAGTTGTGTCCTGTCGCAGAACTGGGTTCTGTAACAGAACACAACACTGATAGGAGAGATGGACAGAGTCCAGCGATGGCCGAGCTCCGCACCTGCAGAGCCCAGCGGTTGCCGAGCTCAGCATTAGTGCAGCTCAGCAACTGCCGAACTCAGCACTTGCAGAGCCCAGCGGTTGCCGAGCTCAGCGTTAGCGCAGCTCAGCAACTGCCGAGCTCAGTACTGGCCGGACTCAGCGATGGCTGGATTCAACATTAGCTGAACTCAGAGTTCTGCCGAGCATAATGGTCGATGAGATCCGCGTTTAGCCGAGCTAAGTGTCTAGGCCGAGCTCAGTGCTCAAAGCCGAGTTCAGTGTTACGGCCGAACTCAGTGTTATGGCCGAACTCAGTGTTTTACTGAGCTCAGCGCCAGACCGGGTTCCGTGCCAGACCGGACTTCGAGCTTAGCCGAACTCAGTGCTTAACCGAGCTGAGAGCTAAACCAATCTCAATGCATAGCCGAACTCAATGCATTTTTTGAACTCAGTTGGGTGGCCGAACTGAGCTAGGCCCTTTGCCGAGCTGAGCTGGGTGGCCGAACTGAGTATCAATTGAGCTCCATTGCTTAGCCGAACTCCGAGATGAATTTCCAAAAAGGCGGGATTTCAACAAAGGGGACTAGAACCTGGGACATTCCCTTTAGCCAGAATTCTTAGTGTGCACGGCCAACTACCCAGGCCAGGGAGTTAGCCGAACTCACAGGAAGTTCTGGACAAACAGGCTTTGCCTGTAGGGTGTTTTTCCTTCTCTGGTCCCAGTGTGCCGAGCTGACCGCCCAGGCCAGGAGGTCGGCTGAGCACACTGTGTACAGTGACGATCCCCAGATTCTAATTTCTATTGTTGCAATCATATGTAGGGCCCATTGACCATTCAAATAGACTTCCATCACTGTGCCAGCCACGAGTTAATGGTACGGCTCAACCTTGACTCATGGGGTCCACTAATTAAAGTCCAGGTTATGTAATCTTAGGTGATTCGACCTTTATATGTTACCAAATGATGCACATAACTTCTAAGCACCAAACACAATATTCCTTAGCATCTGTGGTTTCACTTAAAGATCGAATTACCTGAAATGGACCTGTATCCGAAAGTGGACCATTTACCTAGGTTGGACTGTTGTTATCTCCCTTTGATCCTTGTACTTGGATATTCATCTCCCTCATACTATGACTATCACTCTATTGTCCTTATTATTGCTTATACATGTTAATTAAATGGAAAATGGAGGACCTAAACCTAGGAATACGTAGAGGTGACCCGGTAATTTGATTTGGTGGATCATTGACCCGTGTCTGTGGCTAGGCGGGCCCTTTTTTATGGCCTAAGTTGGATGGGAAATTACCCTAGAATGGAGAGGTTAGATTGTATGGGCTTGTGACCCATTATGGATGTGAATGGATCATATGTTATTGAACATGGACTTGTATATTATATGGACTGTTGTAGACCAGGCCATGTATTTGGTGGGCCTTGGTATGGATCCAATGATTGGAATTGGACTTGGACTATGATCCACAATTTGTATTAAGTACTGAGACCTCTTAGGGACTTTTGTTAGGACCTTGTTCACGCAAGGCAAAGCCTAGACAGACACAGACCTTTATTGTTTCCGAGTCGGCATAGACATTCACTCAGTTGATTTAAGCTCAGCCAGTTGGAATGATCATCACTGGTAGGAGCTATTGAGATTTGTTGTGTGGCTATCATGATGAGCACTGTTGGGACGGACGGTGTGATACCGGTTCCGGTCGTTGTGGATGATGTTGGTGATATTTTGCAGGGTTAGTAATCCCTAGCATTAGCTTAGGATCCCTACCGCGACTGTGTTCAGTATGGGAGGGCCGCGGCATAATATCCCGCGGTGACCAGCTTATGTGGATGTGCCATATTGTGTAGGTTTATTACGGTTATGCTTATTATGATTCTACATTGTTATCTTGCACGACTGCATAGCATATGTACCTTTGTTACTCTCTCAACTTTATACATGTCTCTACTCATTTTGATGCATACATTCTATATTATCTGCATATTGTGACTTGCCAGATCTTTAGATCTGACCCACTCTTGGTGCTTAGGTCTTGACCCCGAGTTCGAGGGCGATGCGTTCGCACTCGTTGAGGTGCCCGTAGCAGGCGACTACGGATGGGGGCCGGCCGACCATGAGGTCGAGCCGGAAGGTGGAGAGCCGACACTAGCTGCAGGGGTCTGAGTGTTCTTTTGTCTGGGTTTTGAGAGACATTTGTTGTGAGTTGGGTAGTAATGAAAAATATGTAACTAAACTTTGATTTGTTATCTCTATACATTTAGGCTGGACATCAGCCCATCTACATTTGACATATATACGATGATACCTTATGCTTCCGCTATCTCTGTATGGCTTCCGCTTATAATACGCTTCCGCAATAATAACTGTTGTTACATATTCGTTCAAAAAGTTTTAAATTGGACCTCACTGCGGACCTACGATCTTGGAAGTTCTCGGATTTTTCGGGAAGTAGCGCGCCAATTTCGGTACTTTGACGATTTTCTCGGTATCCGGAATTGGGGCGTTACAGATTTTAACCAGTTTAAAACTTTCATATCTATGTTAGGACAGTGGACCACCACAAACTCCACATTGATATGATATTGTCCACTTTGGGCCTAAGCCCTCATGGATTTGTTCTTGGGTTCTACCCAAAAGGCCTCATACCAATGGAGTATTTAGTCCAACTTATATGCCCATGATCTTTCCCAATTCTAGCCGATGTGGGACTTTGGTTGCACATCCCCAACAATCCTCCCCTCAAACAAAGGACCATATCTCATTGGATATTTTTACCGGGCCTCCCCTCAAACGATCATCCATCCGTCCGCTCCATCGAGAATAGCTAACTCAAGAGCCTCACCACGGATCCACCAATCGTGAGTACTGCGCTTTTCCTGCGCATCACTGGGCCCACCACCTTTTGTTTGGCAATCTGAGGATTCTCCGGGCTAAGTCTGGGCCTGGGCTCTGATACCACTTGTTAGGACAGTGGACCACCACAAACTCCACATTGATATGATATTGTCCACTTTGGGCCTAAGCCCTCATGGATTTGTTCTTGGGTTCTACCCAAAAGGCCTCATACCAATGGAGTATTTAGTCCAACTTATATGCCCATGATCTTTCCCAATTCTAGCCGATGTGGGACTTTGGTTGCACATCCCCAACAATCTAATCCAACCCCACGAAAGAGTCCTAGAAATTTTTATCACTTTTACATGAGTTGAGTTATGCCTACCACCAGATAGTTTAGAAATATTAATTAGGAGTAACATCAATAGATTATAAATTAAAAAAAAACTTATTTGAGATGGTTTGAACATAGTCGATGCACATCGACAACAGTGCTATTGAGAATATCATTCTATATAGGTTGATGGAAACCAAGAAAAGGTGATAGACTTAAGAAGACATGTAGAATTATCAATGATAAATCTCAAGAAGTGCAATCTATCCACATATTGGACTCATGATAAACCAAAATAGAGAAGCAAGTTATTGATCCCAATATTTGAAATAAGACTTTGAGGATGATGATAACAATGAATAGAATACTATTAAAAATTAAATTGCTTTATATGGGAGGGACCAACTTTAGTGCAGCGATGCTGCATGGTAATATGCTACAGAGTCTTTCTCCACCAAATCACATTAGGTCACATTAACTTCGAGGATGAAATCAATAACAGCTTGTTTCTACTTTTAACGAAGCACGCTCACTTAATTAACAAATGTGGATATGGGTCCCTGTTAGGACAGTGGACCACTACAAACTCCACATTGATATGATATTGTCCACTTTGGGCCTAAGCCCTCATGGATTTGTTCTTGGGTTCTACCCAAAAGGCCTCATACCAATGGAGTACTTAGTCCAACTTATATGCCCATGATCTTTCCCAATTCTAGCCGATGTGGGACTTTGGTTGCACATCCCCAACAATCCTCCCCTCAAACAAAGGACCATATCTCTTTGGATATTTTTACCGGGCCTTCCCTCAAACGATCATCCATCCGTCCGCTCCATCGAGGAGAGTAACTCGAGAGCCTTACCACGGATCCATCAATCATGAGTACTGCGCTTTTCCTGCGCATCAATAGGCCCACCACCTTTTGTTTGGCAATCTGAGGATTCTCCGGGCTAAGTCTGGGCCTGGGCTCTGATACCACTTGTTACGACAGTGGACCACTACAAACTCCACATTGATATGATATTGTCCACTTTGGGCCTAAGCCCTCATGGATTTGTTCTTGGGTTCTACCCAAAAGGCCTCATACCAATGGAGTACTTAGTCCAACTTATATGCCCATGATCTTTCCCAATTCTAGCCGATGTGGGACTTTGGTTGCACATCCCCAACAATCGTCCCATCATTAAAAATTCTAACATAGATCAACCTTTATGTATTATAGTTTGGCCTCACCTGAATTTAGTCCATGGGTTCCGCCTTTATATCATAAGTTGAGAGTTCTCAAGGCTAGTATTGGAAATGATTTTGTTAGTATTGAAAATGGTTTGAGGGCTTCTAAATGTACCCTCCATTTTTGCACACCCTCTTTCTCTCTACACTCACTATTGAATTTGAAAGTCTCAAACTTTTCTTTGCACATCCTCTTTCTCTCTATCACATCCTCTTTCTCTCTATCACATCCTCTTTCTCTCTACCCCCACCATTGAATTTGAAATTTTCAAACTTCTCTTTGCACGCCGCCAATAATACTTAAACTAACCTCAGCTCAAACCCTACCCCCACCCCAACCACCACCGCCCCTCGGCAACGTTGCCGGAGGGGAAGAGAGAGAGAGGGAGAGAGAATGAGAGGGAGAGAGGGGGTGGTGGTGGTTGAGTTGGGGGTAGGGTTTGAGGTGATCAGGTTAGAGAGTGAGAGAGAGTGAGGTGGAGGTTCTAGGCATTGGAGGTGTCATTGGTGGCCCGGGAGGGGCGAGGAGGAAGGTGAATTCGTGGCCAGAGAGGGAGATAGTGGATGGGGTGATGGAGAAGATGAAGTAGGTGGAGAAGGGATAGTTTGGGGATGTACCACACGGGTATATTCGTAATAATTTTTTTCCAAATGGTGGGTGTGTAAACAAAAACAGGGGTTGCATTTAGAAGCTCTCAAATGGTTTTGATAAGAAATTAACAAGGATAATTCTGGAAGAATAGATATAGGTTACTTTTGGAAGAAAAAACAAGATATAGTTAAAGAGATTATATGCTTGGTTAAGAGTAGAACCAAGTTGTTCTTGATTTAATACTTAAGCTTGTGTGGCAACTGTGACTTAGTGGAGATGGCATGTTAATGAGTTTGGATCAGATGAGGCTTTACCCCACGGTGAGCGTGGATAGAACAATCTCGGTCCACCACTTCTCCGTGGAGCTGGCACCCACGCTCACTGTGTGTCAGATCTAGGGTTGTAAACGGGTCGGTTCCGATCCGGGTCCACCATGGATCCAGAACCGGAACCGTAAAGGAGAAGGTGGAACCGGAACCGTTTTCTTGGCTCCGGAACCGGAACCAGAACCATATATGGGACGGGTCTGGATCCAGGTCCGGGTCTAGGTAGAGAATGATATTAAAAAAAATATAATTTTTAGGATAGATTTTCGAAAATTGAGGTAATTTGTCGGGTCTCGGGTCCACGGGTCCGAACCAAGGTGGAACCAGACTCAGAACCATTTACTTATCGAGGCTTAAATAGAGATCAATACCCGATTTTTAACAGGTTGAAACCTTCGGATAATCGGAGAATCGAGTATCGAATTACATCCCTTCTCAACTCCCTAAAGTATCTTGAATTCGCATGTTAATATATTACATCATTGCGCCAAGCCAGGCCCTCAATGGGATGTCAATGTAATGGTCGAGGTGCCCTCTTATTGACTATAAACGGTTTCAAAACTCAAATAGTCCGTTTGATAAGTGAAATGGGATCTCCATTTGAAAACAGATAAAGACAGAATCCATCTGTTTTGGAAAGCAGACAAAAGTGGGTGAACTCAAACAGAATTTAAAGTCTAAAGCGGAAAGACAATCCTTCAAAGCATTATTTTTTGCATCATCATCTTTGATTTTTCGTCCTTATATTCTAGGAACCGCTATGATGATCTAAGCCGTTAGAAGTCTAAAGAAGAACAAATACGGCCACGTGTCCGAATTTAGACAGTTGATCTCTCTAGGATCTCAAGATATTTACAAAAAAAACATAGAATCATTGATATGCATTTTTGGACTTTTGTGGGCCCCACAAATATGTTCCAAACCATTTATCCTCTTTGGAATAATGAAAATGACTATGGGTCTATATTTTAGCCAGTGATTAGGTGTACATCTCGATAAAATTGAGAAAAATTAAGTGTCGTTGGATATACTCGGGTCGAAAAAGCTGCATGCCACTTGACTTTTTATCAGTCCGTTTTTAATTTCTTTTTAAATTTATGGGACCCTTAATGATGTCTAAACCACTGAAACTCTTCACATGCTCAAACACAACTATGTGTTGCAATTTGAGCCGTTGTTCACTCTCGAATCGCTAGAGATTTGTAAAAAATGCAGCACCATATACTTGAATTTCTGGAATTTTGTGGGTCCTAACCATTTATCCTCTTTAGAATATTGAAAGCATGTATGGGTAAATCCAATCAAATACCAACGCTTGGTAGAGTAGTTGGTTGGGGCACTCCGTAACCACCCGGAGGTCTCAGCATCAAATCCCACCAAGTGTTGGAACCCCAGGCTAGGCTTCCTAGCCCAACGAGCCCGGTGAGTGGAAACAGGGGGAGGCCACCTCCCCGGGGGATTTAGTCAGGTGCTCTAAGAGATCTTGGATACCCCCGGTTAGCAAAAAAAAAAAAAAAAAGCATGTATGGGTCCAAATTTCAGGCCTTGATTCATTGTAAATCTCGAGAAATTAATGAAAACCCTAAACCGTTGAATTTTTTAGCACCTATTTCAAAAAAAAATTTGTCTTACCAAACAATCTATTTTTAAAACATCTATTTCTAATTGTCCCATAGTGATAAGACTTGTCAAACAAGGCTTAAGTGAAAGAGAAAATTAGCGAAAGGTCCCTATAGTGGACTGTTTCCAGCCTCCAGTCCAAGCAAAAACTTATTAAGGCCTCTAGTCCACCCAGCTAGACTATTTGTAGCCATAGGTCCCTGTGTCCACATGATCTCATTTTTCAAGACTAATTTGCCCTTTCAACCATTTTAGGCATAAAATTTTAAAATTTAAATTTTCAAATCTTGTATTCTCCCTCGTTCTTAAATTAAATCATCTCCATCTCCATCTCCATCTGCTTCGATCTTCTCCAATGGATCCTCCAAGGCGTTCGTCGTTCCCACCTGGAACTAAACCCAAATCGTCTTCTGCTTCTGGTTTCGTGTTCTGCAACCAGAACCGAGAAGTAACAACTGATTCCTCTACCGCAGCGCCATCAGCTCCTCCAACCCCCTCACGGCCGCCGCCCTATGCGACTGTGTAGTCGATCTCAAGAACCTCTCGCAGAAGTGGATCTCGCTAGATCGGTGAGATCAAGGTGGGCCGCACTGTTTGTGTGGTTTTTTTGGCTGTCGCTGCGCAGAGGAAACAGAGTAGAGGATCATCGTCTGCACGCCGGATTTGCAGAGAAGATCGTTGTTTGCTCAGTTGCAGATCACCGTCTTCACCGAACCGAAGAAGACGAATTGCAGTCGCTGACTGCCGCCGCCGGAAGAAGAACAGAGGAACTGGTCCGGCCGCCCATTCGCTGGAGAAGATCCCCGCTGCCGCCGTGCCTTTAACGTGCAGAACCTGCTGCTGCCGTCGCTACTCCGGCGTCCCCACCGCTGCTGCCGCCCTCGTCGTCCGAGCGTCGCTGTTTCTGTGATTTGAATCTGTTGCCGCCCGTCGTCATCTTCACTGGAACTTGACCGGAGAAGGACTGCCGGCCACTGCCAGTCGCTGCCATCGTTGGTGGTGATTCGTCGCCGTCTTCTAGCCACTCCGGCCTCCCTCTGTCGTCGCCACTGGAGAAGAAGAAGACAGTGCAGCATCCTACCCTGTCGCTGGTTCTGTCACAGAACCGAAGAAGGAGAAGGAGACTCCAGTTGGGCCAAGTCCTGCGCAGGTCAGTTCGGGTCAAGTCCGACCTGCTCGCTCCAGAAGGCCCAGCCTGCAGTGCAAGTCCAGTCCAGGTCAGGTCTGACCTGGCCCAGTCCGCGCAGGAGAAGCCCATTCCAAATTTATCTGTTTTCTGTCAAATTTATCTGAGTATTGTTCAAATTTATCTGTTTTCTGTCATATTTATCTGAGTGTTGTTCAAAGTTATCTGTTTTTTTTTTCATATTATCTGAGTGTTGTTCAAAGTTATCTGTTTTTTTTTCATATTTATATGAGTGTTGTTCAAAGTTATCTGTTTTTTTTTCATATTTCTTTGTGTTTTTGGTAAATCTATCTGAGTTTTTTTCAAAATTTATCTGAATTTTTGGTAAATTTATCTGAGTTTTGTTCAAAATTATCTTAGTTCTTGTCAAATTTATCCGAGTGTTGTTCAAATTTATCTGTTTTCTGTCATACTTCTTTGTATTTTCGTTAAATTTGTATGAGTTTTTTTCAAAATTTATTTGAGTTTTTTAGCAAATTTATTGACATTTTTTGGAAATCTATATGCATTTTTTAAGTTTATTTGCGTCTTTTGAAATTTATTTGTATCTTTTCAAATTTATTGCATTTTTTTGAAAATATTGTATTTTTTAAAATTTATTTTCGTTATTTTAAATTTATTTGTATTTTTTGAAATTTTATTTCGATCTTTTGAGATTTATTTGAGTCTTTTGTAATTTATTTATATTTTCTGAAATTTATTTGAATATTTTGAAACTTATTTGCATCTTTTTAAATTTATTTACGTTATTTGATTATATATTGCTTTTTTTAAAACTTATTGCATTTTTTTGAAATTATTTTATTTTTTAAAATTTATTTTCGTTATTTTGAAATTTATTTGTTTGTTTTTAGAAATTATTTGAAAATCTGGGGATTCCATTAATCGTGGGCAATTAAATGTTAGTTGGCCATTATTAATGGGATATCCCACCAATCATGGGTTATGATTTAAAGAAAGGGTAAACTAGACATTTCAGGTATGAGAAAGTGTGGGAGGGACCTTTGCCTCCATGACTTTTTTTTGTGGATCTAAAGCCATAAAGTGACATATTCAGGGACCTCTCGCCGAATGCCCCTAAGTGAAATATCACAGAGCCCATAATAGAGGCTTATATTTATGTGCGGTTTAAATTCTCTAATAATTGTAGTTCAGCCTCACAAATTTCTCGTGCAAGTCTAGTATTACAAGGATCCCGACTCACATGCATCTAGTGAAGTGACAAATAAATACCTTGTGCCTCAATGAATTAGTCCGAGTAGTCGGCTGGTTGGAACATGTGTAGTATGTGTGAGTTCAAATTCCGTTGTAAAGGTGGGAAAAAGAGAAGAGTGTTGTAGATTCCCAATGTCACCCTCATGCTTAAAGTGAAGGAAGGAAACACTATAGTCGTTTAGCCTAATTATTTAAAATTTGAGTCGCTTAAAATGAATACCTTTAGGGCCCGTTTCTTTACTAGAATTCATAGAATTCATGTCTGGTGGTTGTCTGGGAATTTCAAATCCTGGTATTTGAAATGCTACCAAATTCTGAAATTCCAAATTTATTATTTCATTCATGGTCTGAATTCTTACCTGAACTCCCGGAATGTCATCATCCCTTTCCCGGAATTTATATACCAAGTGAGATTTCCAAATCCTACTTGTTAAAGTGGTTTTTCAAATGCTGGATTTTTTGGAATTTGAAATGCTTGGAATTTCAAATGCTCAGGAATTCTGTGGGAATTCTGGTAATGAAACACAGAATTCCCAGACAGGAATTCTGAATTCCTAGACAGCCTGAATTCTTGTCAGGAATTCTAGTAAGTGAACAGGCCCTTACTATATACAAATGTATGTTCCCAAATTTATTCCAGTAAGAATTAGTCCGTGGACTAAGCGTTACATTTTCAATAGGTGGGCTGCGCCTACGGAGTTGTTCGACTCCTATATATGCAAGATCTCTCCAAGTAAAAGCCTGAGAGGATCCGGACTCATTTGGTTTCTAACAAGGGAAAGAGCTTTCTGCGCTCACAACTGGCCGGATCAATCGGCCGGGTCTTATTAGTTCTACCCCTAACAAGATTGTCTAAAGAAATCTACTTTTGTGTAAACTGACACAAAGGCTACAATAAAAACAACAAAATACATGACCCTTTTTTGAGGTCACATTATATACATAAATGCTTGCACAGAGCACGAGTTGGCTTGTCAATATTCAAACCAAGATGAACCCAAGCTTGCCTCAGCTCACCGTTGAGGACAATTGATGCTAGCATTGTGTTTCCAAAACCAAAAACGATATATGAATATCCTCCCAAATCCAAACCATGAAAGTGTCCAAACTACTAAACCACCAAGGCAACCAGCTGATTTAATTGGTGGCTACAAACATAAACCCATGAACAATAAACAACTGTCTAATCAGGCAAAATATATCATTAAAATAAGATATTCAACCACACGATCGCAAACCAACCACACACTAGTACTAGACATCACAGTCATAGTAACATCAATATTAAAAAAAAAAACAAGAAGAAGAAATGGAAAACACAAAGAAAGAGACTGACTATAAAGGCGAACACTTGTTTTTTTTATCATCATATTCATGGTCTGAGCTTGATCCGACCCTCGTTGGCTTGTTTGAAGAGCTGGGCTTGAGCAGCTGCAGCCTTATCGGATGAAAGTGCAGCCACAAACCTGTCCTTGACTTGCTGAGTAGTGTAGGGAAACTTGTTGCTGACCATTGAGTTGAGCAAAGAGGCTGACCCTTCGCGGTAGAGCGAGCCCATCCCATCGCTGCGTGTGTTAGCCAGTGCTTGCTGTAGGCTAAGGCTCGACCCCAATGTGGGAACACCAAATACTCCACCCACCGTTCCCCAGTAGCCGAAAAGCCCCCATATCAACGTTGGGTGGGTCTTCCAGAAACTATCAACAAAACCAACCAACCCATCAAATTTTATATCAATCACTCTCTCTCTCTCTCTCTGAAATTATAAAAAAAAAATAGGTTTCCTGGACCTAGAGTAAATTCTGTTTTTCCAAAAATCTAATTGTCGCAAAGAAAAAAAAATTCTCACTGTTTTGAAGTAGCTATGTTTTTATGTTACAAATAAAATGGGTTTATGGGTAGGACCATCCAAATTTTTTTTTTTTAAACCAAATTCAAGAGTTTCCGATGACATTTTTTGCTCATTATAACATGTGGAAAACAGGTTCTAGGGAAAATAATTCATAAAAATCTCTACAGTATATTCCAAAGCAAAGTGTAGTACTGAACAGTGAACTACTACTTGGAGGAACAGGAGGTTTAGAGAGACTTACGTGCAAGTGCCAATGATGAATGGAGGAGTCTTGGGGATCATCGGTGTAGATGGGGTACCGGGGTCTATGTATGGAGGAGTGATGGATGGTGGGGATTGGCCACAGCAGCGTGGAGGTGATACTATGGTCGGAGGAGTGATGGATGGTGGGGATTGGCCACAGCAGCGTGGAGGTGATACTATGGTCGGAGGAGTGACGACTGGTGGGGACCCACCATAGCTGGGAGTGGGAGGTGGACTGTGGTAGCCTCCACCACCCTTAGGGGGTGTTCCACATGATGGGGGCTTGTGTCCTGGACCATGCAAACATGAGAATTAGTGGTTAAGAAGTACATACAGAATCACCACTTCAAAGGAAAATGAAACTTCTATGTGGCTCGTACCCTTAGGGGGGCTCTTATGTGGATCAGGTGAGTAGTAGTTTTTTTGGTCATGGAAACCTTCCTCCAAGTTTCTACTTGTCACCAGCATCACCATGTTGTGAGAAACTAGGCCTGCTAGCAATACCCATATGAGCAAAGAATTTTTACTCCTTTGTTTCTCCATCTATCCAGCTGAGAAATGGATCTAGTGAGGGAAGTGAAGCTATAAGTTTCTATGAGTAGCAGTGGATTTATATACAATAAAAGAGTTTTGTATTGGAAGGGCAAATTAATACTACCACTAAAAACCGGTACGTGGTTAGTTGACATGCTGCAGGTGCATTTAACGGCTCGTAATATCTCCATCAAGGAGAGAAAGGAGGCCTTTGAAATTAAGTCTTCTTAAATTTTTAATAAAAATGAAATGAATGAAATCCACCCTCCAAACAGGAAATCAAGGGGTGACACGCGAGGGGGTGGATTTTTTCTCTCTCATCTGCCTCCGCGTGTCGCCCCCTGATTCGTCCAAACAGGTTCCCTTTTTTGGACGAAACGGGGGATCATACAATGGTACGTGAACATTACATATCCTTTTGGTCAAATTAAGTGACACTTGATCTTGTCTTTATTCACTTTGAAGGGACTCATCTATGTAGGAAATGGTGTAGTGGTCCGCATGCCACGGGTCGCACGTTAGATTAAACAGGCAGTGGCTTGCATAGAATACAATCTCACTTAAAGTAAGACTTGATCTGTCCTCACAAATAAGATTCGCACTAGAATTTGGGTGTGAGTTTCTTAGCAAAGAAGTCTCTCGTTAGTGTGGCTCTTTGAGACTTATCTATATAAGATAAAGGAACCCTAATGTTTGATACTCACTCTATTCCCATTAGTCAGACAAATGCAAACAGACCTACAGAACTTTTCAATCGTTGAAACGCACGTAAATCACTGACTTCACGTCAGATTCTCTATATTCAAATCCATCAATCTAACTATTTGGATTTAAACAGAGTGTGGAAATTCCATGAAATACACCACATTTTTGGTAAATCCTAATACACCTGCCCGGTCTCTTTGTATAATGTCTATGCTTCCATGTTAATTCTTACCTTTAATATTTTAAACTTTTTTGTTAAAGAAAGTGTTAATCATGCAACCCACGGGAGCATAGACGTTACTTTTAAAAGCCATAAATGAATATTGCAATAAATGCAGACTTAATGGTTAATAATATTTTATCATCAAGTCCACCTTTGTATTTTGTGCTGCCATAAATACAATGAATTTCCATGCAAATTTTTTTATTTTATAGTTTAGCAGAGCAGCTTTTTAACTTAAAGGTAGAAGATTTTGATCAAACTAATTTCTTTTATTGACCTTCTTTCCAAAATGACAGAGACACATGGAACAATAGATCGACTACGCGTTGTAAATACCCATGCACATACATGTGGGAAGAAAGCAGCATACTTAAGATTGGAACCACTAAACCCGCACTTTGGATTAGAAACCACATTGCCAATCAATTGAGCAACTTCTAGTTATGCGAGTTTGAGGTTACTGTGGGAACTTCTTTTCAGGAGCACCCATGCAGAATTGCTCCATTACCTAAACAAATTAGTTCAGGTGAAGTGCAAGAATAGTATTGGACGTTGAAATAAAACAAAATGCAGAGATGGCAACGGATTGGGTGCTGTATCATGTGCGATACAGAACCAGAAATCAAAACCACCACTGTTGTTTGGGGTAAATTATTACCTTCATTAACTCACGCATGCCCCACCTTTGCCAGACCTGGCTTATGTACTGTTCAGGGCATGTGATGTCAAACCTCTCCTGGCATAGATTCAGATCAGGCCAACTTTGATAGAATTTATCATACCTGCTTTAGAAAAACGTTACATAGTTTAAGAAAAAAATTACCTTGATGATAATTAATTAGTAAATATCTAATTTAGAGTCTTCGCGGTCAAAACCCAAATCTGCCCCAAATTTCTGCTTAGGCAGAAATTCATAAAGCCATATGTAACTGAATTCCCCAAAAAAATACAAACTTGACCCAATTTGGCAGGTCCCTCCAACTTTCAAGCTATTAAATTATTTAAAGTTTTTTTCTTTTTTTTTTTTTGGTAAATGAAATTCTTCTCTTTTTTTTTTTCTTTTGGTAATGTAAAAGATGATATTGCCTTAAACATGGTAAAGGCTCCAAGGGCACCCTAGTTAATACCAGTGCCTCCTGGTACCACCAACTCTTATACCTCAAGATTTACTCTAAAACAATGAGGCAGTTCTTTCTCATCAAGTCGCTCGTTACAAACGTATCAAGAAACTTTCATTTGACGGGTAGAGAATTAATAGGACGGCATTAATTGCCATTCTCTCTCTAGTGCATGTCTACCAGTGACTCTCTCTCTAGTACCACTCTTCGGGAGACATGCAAGTTATGTGTGACAGTGATCATAATGCAACACATCCGCATCTTTCACATGGCACCCATAAATCTCTCTCTGATGAGGCAATTTCAGCCACATATGATCTGTTGAATGACCATAAGATGCATGTTTGAAAAGGGAAACAAATGGTCCATGGAAAAAAAAAAAAAAAATTTTAGAGAGAGAGAGAGAGCATTCACATGATGGATAACTTTGAATTATGATCCACCCACCCTACGGCATAGGGTATAGTATGAATTTCTCTTTTCCCATTTATCATCTCATCTTAATGAGGTAGCAGAGAAGTAGATAGGGGTGTCTGTAACACACATGGCAGAAGACATTGAAGAAGAAGAAATAAGAGGATTTCTCCACAACTTCAACAGCCAAGAGCCATTCATTATGTGGGCCGTAAGCATTTACTAGTTTTTGACTGGTGTAGAGTGAAGAAACTGTACATTGCACTACTGTACGTAGTGATGCTGCCACTGCAATGCAACGACAGCTAAGTTTTCAGAGCAGGAAATCAATGCCAACGTTATTAGTAGAAATGGATATTTATTGATTAAATTTGAAATCAATAGAAACGAACCAGATCTTTTGGAAATTCTTGAATGGTAGAGAGAGAGAGAGAGGTATTCCGGAAAAGGAAATAGCTCAGGAGTCAGAAAGGCAATGAAATAGTTGAATTCTAGCAAGCTAAGGGAAGGTCACTATATATATATCTCTACATAGATCTTCCTCACATAGAAGGTAATATGGTATGGTGGTCGTACGGATTACAGTGTGATGTGGAATGTCATCGATTTAATTATATCAATTACAGTTCGAAAATAAAATGGTAGCTACTGCTGGAATACTGTTAACATCTGTGAGACTGTGACCTGACCCCAATTTCATGGCTGTGCATGTAAATGAATAATGACTCTGAGTTGAAGACCGTAGACTAGACCCAACTCAGACTAGATTATAATGATAATAGTAAGTAGTGAACGTCCCAAGACAGGGTTTGTAAATATGATTTATACCTAACTATATTTCTCCTCGTGAGAGTAAAGATATTAACCGAGTGTCGTATCCACTGGGACAAAAAAGCTAAGTTGTGTTGGTTCTCAAATTCCTAAACTAGTCCTATTAGAAAACGAAGTGGTTATTTAATGGGTTTAATTCCTAAATTAGCAAAGTAAAGAATTTATTTGATTCAATCGAAAAAAAGTCTTAAGGAACGAATCCACTCTAACATCGCAGAATGGCGAGTATAAATCTAAGGTTTCACTATCAACGCTTTAAAGACTCGTTCTGGTCACAAACCTTCACACAAGCAACAACTAAGATATATGGGTTCAGATCTGAGCATAACCTATCTCTAAGGCATAGATTATCCTAAATTTAACAACACATCATTCAAGCATCATTATATGACTAGTATTCAATTCTACAAGAGTGAAATATCAATAAGAGATATTGCATTAATAAATAAAATCCAATCAATGGATAACATTCATGTTTTATAATCAAAAGCGCTCAAAGTAAAACCTTAGAACCTATACATCGCCAAAATACAATATTAGAGCTTTATCGCAACCCTTATAAGGTGGATTGTTAGTTACTCATGAAGAGAGATTGACAAAGAATCCTTGACGAAATCTCCATTGGTGCTCTTCTCAATCCTCCAAAATCAGCCTCAAGTTCTTCTCCCAAGATGTGAATGACTTAAAAACGAGTTTGGCTCGATTTTTATAGCTTTTGGATTATTTTTCTCTTCAAATCGCGCAAGAAGACGGACTTCACCCGAAGCTGGCTGGGTTCTGGCGTCCGAATGCCAGGAGGTAGTAGCCTCGAAAGTGTTGTGTAGGTTCTGGTGTCCGGACGCCAAAAGGCAGTATGCTCCGATTCTTTGTATTTTGTTCCCATTTCTTCTCATTAATTTCAGATTTCACTCTTTTCACCTAAAGCACCTACAAGCACAAAATTATTATAATTAATGCCAATTAATATCATCAGACGGTATAACAATACTCTCATTGAGGGGCCTAAATGGTGCATTTAGGTTCTCATCACGTAGTATGAAGGATAGAACTTATGAATCCAAGTGGATCGGGTATGGACATGGTCTTAGGACAGGGTTTAACTTGGAGAGGTTGGAGTTGACAACTTTTCTTGTAGCTACACCAGTGGATCAAACTATATTTCCATGATAATATTATTATAAATTTCATAGATATTGTTACACCGTTCTCTATCAAATTAAGCTTTTAACCTAAGTGGCTGTGAATATGAAATCGTAGCAGGATTTGTAAGGTTTGAAACTGGTTTTAGTTATTACTTCTTATCCGAACAAGTTCCTATCCCCTTTCCTCACGTGGAGTGTGTGACCACAAGTGCTCTCAGGAATATCAGACAGGACAACCAATGAACCTGGTTCCATCTAAACCATCACCTCCTAACTCCTTTCCTACAGTTTTTTCATGTAACAGAGGACCTTTTTTGAAAGACATGTAACAGAGGACCTAATGATAAAAAAAAAGGTCAAAAGTAGCGTTGTCTTGTGAAAACCGGTCAAACTGAACAGTCTACTAGTTGGACCAATCACATACTACTTTAAATATTTTATTACAGAAAGTCTGCATGCACCGAAAAAAACGAGCCTAAAAAGGCCCTAAAACCTACTCTACCCTAGGATCTCCTTTTGAAATGAGATCCTAGGATAGGGGAGAGCTTCAGGGCCTTTTTCAGGCTCGTTTTTCGGTGCATGTAGACCGGTTGATTTTATTATTATATAAATCACAGTACAATTGTACTGGTTGGAGTTGGACCCAACCATTCAGGTCCAGATTTTTTAATGATAAGATTTTTTTTTTAAAGGCTCCAATATTTTCCATAACTTCAAATAAGCCATTTGAATTTTGAGTCACTGGGACAATCCGATAAAAAGTACAAAGTTAGAAGATAGGTCATGACTTTTCTTTTGTTTAAAATATAGGTCACTTATTCTAACCTTAACAGGAAGTCAAAATAAATTTAAGTAAAAACACCAAATTTTTTAGGCTATGAAAAAAATAGGGGTCATTTTTTTTCTTTCTCTAGCTAGATTGTCCTAAGCAGTAATACTGAAAGGCTCAAATTTTAATAGCTTATTAATAAGTAGTATCTTTAAATTTCATCTGACTACGAACATAGCCTGAAGAGAGTGTCAAATTAGAGTGAATGTTGGCTCATGAAAAGGTAGTAGGTGTGAAGTGGCTGAGTTGATGATAGGTGGACCATGTTCCGGAATAGTTCCCCTTTCTGCAAGTTCTGGGAGAGGTACCTCCCACTAAAACATTACCAACACAGACAGAAGGGTAGATAGGAGAGAGGGAACATAATTGCATGCAATCTGGCCTTTAATACACATTCAAGGTCTCCATCCATTGCCCATGGGTCCTCCAACATTCGGTCACATACAAATTAAAACTTCATCTCACTTGTATGTTTTGAACTCCACATCTACGTTGGCTCCAATCTAATACGTAAAACTCCAGTCCCCTCTGTCTTTGTTCAATGCATATATATATATATTTAAATCCAGCCAAGGGGTCTGAAACTAATTGAAGCCCGCATACACACAGGTAGACAGACTACTAAATTGAAAAGGGAGCCCCGCACACGTAGGAATAAAGCCTACACAAGAAGGAAGGAAGCCCGCACACACGAAAATAGGTGGTGTACACAGGATCTGAATCCTGGACAGCGAGGTAAGAACTATCACTCCTTACCACTCGGTAAAGAGTCATTCTCTTCAATGCATAACGTTGAATTTGATTATGGGCTACTATTAGCTTAAGAAACATAAATGTATACACGGAAAGCATACTTTTCAATCAAACTATCTAGAGGCGGAACTAGTGAGCTAGGGGTGGCCCCCCAAAAATTTTAAAATCATACTTTTACTATCATCCCCTCTCTTCCTTTTTTTCCCATAGATAGTAGTAGCCTCTCAAAAAAAATCTCCTTTATCTACGTTGATCTCTATCTTGCATGTGACATGCCCAATAGCCTAAACAAATGAATGATCATAAGTTCTAACAATGACATATATAGGTGTTGATGATGAAACTTATATGAGGAAAATCAATTATCTGGGTCATGTATGGCATTTAATTTTAAATATGTATATTACACAATCCATACCCACATGGGCAATGGATGAACATGAAGTTTTTTATTTTTTTTTTAATTTTCATTTAATTTTTTTGGTAGATTTCATTTGATGTTGGATGTGTACAACTACACTATTCATGAAGCCTTCTTTACTTTGCAATAGCCTACATCGATGATGTCCTAATCTTCAGTAAGCCTGGTCCAGAAATTAACCTAACCTCAATGCCTGGATCCGAGTCCACTCTTTTGAAAAGAGCAGACACAAGTTCAGCCCTTAAAGCCCATTTATTCATAAACAATAAAATCTGAAAAAAAAATGTAAAAATGTTTTTTTTTTTTTTTTTGGCATATGCCTGTTTCATGTTAAATCATTTTCTTTAGTTTGTGGCATATGGTATAATATATAATATACACATGTAAAATACAAACGAGACTAATAATACTCCATTGGGCCGGGTTCATCGGGCTTGAGGCCCTAGTATGGATCTGGCTCATTAAGAGTTTCAGGGGATGAAATGATTCAGAACCAGCCTTCCCAGATGCCTGCCTGATTGAACTCCCATGCTGGACCCAGGCCTGCTTCATCCCCATTGACAGTCCTATGCACATGATTCTATCTCATAATTTGTTTTTTAAGCCATCAGATGGACAGTCTGTAGATAAAGGCAGGAGTTTCTACCTCAACAAATCTTTTTATGGCTTCAGATCGAATGGCCAGGAGCTTTTGACAATGGTAAATGGCTAACCAACTATCTAGATAAGGCTAGAGAGACCTAGATTCCTGAACACAGTAATAAAAGAAGAATACAAGGATTTAATTAACATGGCCTGGCTGGACCAGAGTTTGTGGATATCCTGCTGGAACTGCATGTTTAGGCCCAAGATTTAGAGTCATCTCCAACCTGAGCACATAAAATTCAGCCAAAGTCCTAGTCCATATAATTAGTAGGACTGTTAATTTTAAATTCTTGGGTAGGACCAAATCATCTAAACAGGCTTTTAGACCTAGACTAAACCCAGCTTGTTTGTCTACCGAACCAAGTTACCTGATACCTTATTTCCATGCAAATCTGATTACATTAATCACATGGTCAAGACTAAAAAATCTGTTATCGGTGTGCAGTCCAAACGCATGATCCATGATTTATGTATAAAGATAATCACACTCAACTCCCATTGCCATACTTAGGTCCATGTGTGTGGCAGGTATCTGCTGGGCCTCAAAAGCAGGCCTCGTCCCAGCCCTCCTATCTGTAAGGGAACAGGGGACAATGCAACCATTGGGACTCGTTGAGAGAGATCATAGATGAGTTAATTGGGAATTAGATTATTAAGAAATCCTCACCCACTACTTAACTCTATTTAACAATGCGTCGGGTGTATGCGGGAACTGCTCAACCCACTCCTATTAGCGGTGTGTTTGGTAGTAAGTTGATCGGGTTGGGGACCGACCGGTAAGGGTTCTTGACTTCTTGTTGTGAGACTTGAGTCGGGTTCAGGGCAAGTTTAGCTTTTGAGTGCATGTGCATGACCCCCACCCTATTTGTCTCACTCATGTTACTCAGTAAATTTTTATATAAAACTACCGTAGCACAATGGTTGAAGACTATGAGTGCTACTCTTTAGGACAAGAGTTTGGCTCTTTCTTGGAAATCTGACCAATATCAGTTTGGGGTGGATTTGGCATCATAAACCATAAATCCATCTGGAGGTAGGTCAGGTATGGGACAGATGAAGTGCCGTTCGGCTAGCTTAAGTTCGAACCCAACCCGGCCTATTGTCATCTCTATATGATATCCAAATATAATTTTAAAATAAGCAACATAACATGTCAATTGTATTTGATACTTTACTTTTTATTCTGGAATCTGTCTCTATCTTGGCATATCTATGTCATCTAATCATTTTAAACTATGAGAGGAAATTGTCTGCAAGCATTCAAAATTTAGTACCTCAGTGAAAAGGAGTGGCACTATTTGAACTCTGACAGTGATTTTCCTGAATTCACTTGAACTTCTGAGCTGTTTGGGTCTCAAGGCTCACGCAGCAGATCGCTCATCTTCTACAATGATTGCAGCAAGAACTATCCAAATCTTTTGGAAGCCTCATCGAAGAATTCATCACATGTTTCATGCATTAGCCTGTTTTGGTATTAGTAAATCCAGCTTATGTAAAAAACTTAATTGGGTTTAGGCGTGAAGAAGCTTCATGCATTACCTGAAATTATTGTTTGAAAATGACAGTTGTTTTGCCCTTTACCATAAGAAATTACAAGTTCCATGAGTTACATGAGATTGAATTTATTTACAGGTTAGCTTAGTGCATGACACCAATGGGAAAGAATCAAAAGGGGGTCTATGGGGCCCATCACAATAGGTGAAGCTGATGGTCACTTAATATGAAGAAAAATGTGGATGAAGTTAATGGCCCCACAAACTGTCAAGGTGGCAGGAAGAGAACAATGACCATTATAGTATTAAGCTGAAAGGACTGATTTTTTATTGTTTTTTGGGTAAACTAGTATTGAAAAGGACTTGAAACGTCTATGTTGCTTTTAACTGCATGTCCCACTCAATCCACGAACTTCATGAGATATGTTTAACACGTTATCCACCTCTGCTTTGCTTTCTTTATTTGGTATGTAGTTATGTCATGGGCTCGGATGTTCATGTGCATGGGTTTCCCAAGTATAGTTTAGTTGTTACATGCTTACCTCACCTTAGGCCATAAGAACTATGGTTTGCCTCAAGTCATGTTAGTTATGGCAATTTCTGCCATACTTGATGGAAATGAAAATGGGTGGGAGTTGAGTTGAGATCTGTTCACAGCATCCTTTGGCTGATGCTTAGATGTGAAGTAGAATATTAATATATATACACAGATATAGAATATTAATAGACACAAATATAATAATTAATATATAGGGGGGAATTTTCTCCTGTGCATGTACTCTTAACAGGAAAGAGAATCCATACCATACTCAAAGTCGGGACCCCCTATTTATACCAAGGCTGCAGTGACAACAATACCTTGCCTTCATCGCTAGGATTGGTCCTCTATTTAATATGATTAGAGGAGGGTGCAAACCAATGAAAAAAAATATATAAATTTTGATCGACTCGCAACTATGAAGATGAATATTTATCCTACCTACAGTGGCAAGATGTCCATTAGAGCCCACCTAAATATATGACAACCTATGTAGGTTAGGAGTAGGAGATGGAAAGGTTTGGACCTGACTGGGAGCATGCTAAAAATCAAGCCAATCAATCTGATGCTAGCCTTTAATTTTAAGCCTCGAGATTTAATATCCGTACAATATAAATTCAATGGCGACTAACGTTCAAATCAAAAGAGTATACTTGTGCAAGAGGATGTGTTTGTGTGTGAAGCAATTGAATTGATAACAAGAAGAAAAAAAAGGTGCAAATTAAGAAGGGACTTATGTACTACAATCTGCAACCTTGTAGGTTCAACTTGTAGCTCAAGCGGTGTTGCAATTCACTATCCAAAGATTCAAGTAGGGACCCATTGATCGACAGGGACCTTGGTTAGGTAGCGTGAGTGTGTGGGTGTATACCAGAGTTCATCCTCTTTTATGGCTTTAATGCCGAACCTAGTTTTTATTTAAGAGGGGTTTGCATAGCCCAAATGCATGAAAAGAACCATTCATGTGCTGCACAATTAAAAGGAAACCGGCACGCTTTGATCCTTGTTTGGGTCATTGTCCCATCTCAAAAGCAATAAAGATGATGGCCCTTTAAGAATAGTATGTCCAATACATCCTATAATTCCCAATGAAATAAAGTTGATTAACTTTCTCCATCCTTCTAAACAAATTAAGGATTTTACATATTGGGAGATACATAGGTGGTGGGGTTTAAGGCGTAAATGAGGGATTTGGCTTGTGGATGTTTTGAATTGCTGCAATATTTCTCCATCCCAGAAACTACCCCAATCTTGTCCTATGTAATTAATGAATGAAAACATTGTTGATAATAGGTTAGTGAAAAGCAAATACATCCACTAATACTTTAATGGACAAGATGACTCATTTCACATTCCATTGGACCATGGCCATTGGATTCGGATGCCTTTCCTGCCGACCTCTGCTTTCAAGTCAATGTTATATGCAATGTTAGCATGCAATAATGAGGTCAAGCGAGAAAAACAGATATAAGTTTAACCATGACACTGACAGGGACTTCACTGAGGTGGAGTGGAGCCCTAGTTGGGATTGTGCAAGATTTTGTTAACTTTCATCTTTAGACACACTGATTGTAGGTAGGAGTCCTAAAGCTTAAAGCATGGAAAAGATTGAAGGAGAAAAGGTACATGCGTTACACGCGCCCTAATCTGCTCCATTAAGATAGACCTTGATGGAATTTTTTCCATCATCCACAGGACAGCCAACATAGGAAAAAAAAAAAGCTAGAATGGTGAGACATGAGGTGAACTAATTGCATCTTAAAAAGTGGGCCACATCTATCATTTATGGGCCTTTCCGACTCCAATTGAGATGGTTTTTGTGCAAATGATAACTACAAAAAGTTGGGCTAATATCAAATTCACTTTAATTGATGTAAGGCAACAATATATGGACACTTTAAATAGTAGGTCTTTTTTCCTCATTCACCAAATGCAAGTACCAAAATTTATTTCCCAAGTGCTAAAACTTTTAGGGCCTTTTTGTTTGCAAAGAAATTGATTGCAAATGAATTCATAAAAGAGGTTAACACATACAAGAATCAAATGCAAAGGAATTTGATGATGCCAAAAACAGGGATTCGGACACCACCGGTCAAGATGATTAATGCAAAGCAATAAATGAAGAGAGATGAGGGATTTATAGTGGTTCGGTCAAGCGTGACCTACGTCCACTTCAAAAGGGTGATCTTTGATTAATGTCGAGGGTTACAAATATGTGAAAGTAGAGAAAAACCTCCCCTCTCAAGTGATGAGAGGGCTCTATTTATAACTCTTTCCCACCTGGTGGGGATTCAATCGGTTCAACGTCTCTTTGGAGCGTCAGACGTGTCCTTGAGGATCGAGCCAGGTGGAAGGCAGGTGAGATCCCCTCCGCGAGACTTGGTAAATGCAGGTTAGGGGAGGACTCCGTCGCGATGACTTGGAGCCTGTGGTGACGAGGCTTCGTTTAACGAAACCCGGATCTCAACGGAGCTATTCCGGCCTGACCCAGATCCCAGACGGACCGGGTCACTTGGACCTGACTCGCTACCGCGATCCGGATTGGGCTTGACTCATCAGAATTCATGCCCTAGCTAGTTAAAAATAAGTACTAGAGATGAACATCTAAAAATGACCATCAAATACTCCGTCATTATTACTCTCGTGATTTAAAACTTAAAAAATTTAAGATATCATCTACATGTCATATCTAACGTACGTCTTTCACCCCCTTATTTCTTTAGTAATCTTTTTGGTATTCTATTCAAACAAACAAACCATTTTAATAAGGGCGCCAGCTTCTACTGTCTGACATAAAGATATCCTTGTTATGGAAATAGGGGTGAGCAAAAACCGAACCGACCGATTTACCAAACCGAACCGTAGCCGAAATTTAATTTCGGTTCGGTTATTTCGGGTAATTCGGTCCAGTTCGGGTAAATTTCCTGGCAAATTCGGTTATATAATTTCGGTTCGGTTAATGATCTTATTTAACCGATTAACCGATTAACCGAAATATATGCAATTTTGTTTTGAATATTTTTATTACCCATTACCCAACCTACTAAATATTTTTAGACTTGTTAGTTGGAGTGTTGTTTATGGTTATTGTCTATTTGTGTAATTGTGTTTAATGTATTTTCAAGCACTTCTATGATATATCATTTATGGATAATGGATTTATGGGCCAATTATTAAGCCCAATTTCATAAATGAAATGTATATAATATAGCAATCTAGTTCTAAATTTTAAAAAACTTGGGCAATTATTAAGTCCAACAAAATGCATCACATTAACCGAACCGACCGAAAACCGAACCTAAATAATTCGGTTCGGCTCGGTTCGGTTAAAAATTTTAAAAAAAAAAAATCGGTTCGGTTCGGTTAATACATTAAAGTGGTCAAAAAATCGGTTTGGTCAAAAAATTTTAAAATAACCGACCGATTAACCGATTGCTCACCCCTATATGGAAACTATGATCAAACTAATTGTCACAGGAGGCACATGTTCCAGCAAAACCCAAGTCAATTAAAGATTATATCTATATATCCAAGATGATGAAAGCGACTATCAAATGGAATTATCATTGAACAACCCAAATATCTATATTCATTTGCCTGAGATTAGATGGCTAAATAAACTTCCAACCAGGGTGTTTCCATAGAACCTTCATCATAAACACCACCTGTGGTCCAGTCGTCTACAGCCCAATTACAATTCAACATGTGTCTCAATTATATATGACCCATCAATTTCAGGTAGCTGGCGCGTCTCTGTTTGATAATTCAAAAGTCAGGAAAGGAATGCTAGTTTCAAAAATATATGTACACCATGATGTACATAGGACCCATAACATTTCAATGGGGGCACAATGGCACATTATAGAAGGAATTAGTGAATTATCTATCCATAAAAAAATCTATTTTATTGTTTTAATCATCTTCTAAATTGTGACCAAGTCTAAATGAAGGATAGGCCTACTTCTGACTCAGAAAACAAATTACAAATCAGTGTGGATGAAAAATGTAAAAAACTCTGGAATCTTTATCTAAGTGGGTTTCAATAGAGACTATTTCCTGTAAGAAAGTTAGATGATTTATCTTTTATTAGGACAATCAAAATTCGTGTTATGATGTGACTAGGATTAGAGTTAAATTGGATTGATTTATGATGTGATTAGAATAGGGTTAGATTAGATTTATGATATGATTTGGTTGTTGAAGTTCCCTAGTTATGATGTGATTAGAGTTATTTAAGATGAGATTATCTTGATTGTACTCTATAAGTAGACAAATTGTTCTCAATGAAGTATATCTGGGAATTGATCAAGATGCAGTTCTGATCTCAACTGCGTGGACACTCATCCACTTCATATCATGAACAGTTATTCCTCATCTAAAAGTTATTTAGGCTCATTAAGACCATGACTTCCTGCCTGCTAATCAGGCTGGGAAACATTAGTGAATCTTAAGACGAACCCGGGGGGGGGGGGGGGGGGGGGGGGGGAGATTCAAGAGAGTTATTTGAATTTCCTGCTTTGGATTGGGAATTCAAGAGAGTTCTTTGAATTTCCTGCTTTGGATTTATCAATAGGGCGCACACTTTTGAAACCCAAGTAACTCAAGTTCACAATTCCAACTTATTTTATCAATTAAGTAGAAATTTCACTCTAATCAGTGTTATTTCTCACTTTCAGACTAACAACATCTAAAACACGTAATTAAAGAAAAGAACAAAAAAGTTAAATCACTTGCTTTACACATCAACAGTATAATTGTGGGCATACACTTTGAGATTAACCACACTGAATCACAATTTAAAATGAGGAAATAAAACTTAAACCACTTCTTTTACATATCATGTGGGAGAAAACTTTCATAATAATAAAACAAGGTGGGGACATTAATCATCTGCCCTTTTCAAATTTCAATTTCAAAAGTTGGCCCAGTCATGGTTTCCCACGTTGGACTCCCACCATGTCGGCAAAGGTGAAATGGTGGTGGGGCAGCATGAGTCATGACTCACGAGTATGACAAGCAGGAGAGACTGCCGTTGGAATTGACTTAGCTGTCCAAACAGACTGAAGAGCTTGATCCGACCAATCATTCCCACAATGGGTCATCAGAACCGTTCATTAAATGAACCCCACCCTGGATAATCAATGATAAAGAAAAACACACAGGCCCAAGACTCATAATAATCCAATTTACCGTTCCATCTTTCCACTGTGGCCCACTCAATGACCGCCCTGATCACAGATTTTTCTGAATTGGGAAAGCCATATGTCCATCTATAGTGCTTGACTGCTTGTGGCTAGGTGGTCCTTTCCATACACTCAAAGCTTTGTACCTTTTATAAAGTCATGGTACACAAAGATTAATGACACTCCTCAATATGACCGTTAATCTTCCAAACACCAACCACACACACACAACACACACATAATATTACAAAACATAACGTATCTTATTCTTAAATGACTGGGAAGACTCCAATTTCCATCTCCTACGGGACCTCTGCCAAGGGCTTATATAAATACCAATGCTTCTTTGAGTTATGTAAGCATTTCCACCTTGACTGTCGTGTATTATTTTTGTGTTGATTCCGTGTATTGTACCACACACGTTTTCCTTTCAGTTCTCTCACATCATCTTTCTAGTGTTATATATATACCACTAGTTCTCCAGTACCCAATACTCTCACATTCATTTGATTTGAGCCCTCTTTTTAGACTATGGGGATTCATGAGTTTCTCAGCATTTTTCTTGTAATCTCACTGAATCTGATTTGGTCTTCTCATGGTTATGATTTTCGTGTTGGAGGGAAAGATGGTTGGGTTCTGAACCCTTCTGAGAACTTCAATAACTGGGCTGGGAAGAACAGGTTCCAAGTCAATGACTCTCTAGGTAAGAAATTTTTTTATAATCTTTCTATCATCTCATTGTCTGATTTGTTGGGATTTTGTTTTGGTTCTTATAAATGGTTTTTTTTTTTTTTTTTTTTTTTTTTTTATGTTGGGTTTGCAGTTTTTAATTATAAGAAGGGAGAAGACTCTGTTTTGGTGGTGAACAAAGAAGATTATGACAAGTGCAATACAAAGAATCCAAAAAAAAGCTATAATGATGGGTCTTCGGTGTTCAAGTTTGATCAATCTGGTCCTTTTTATTTCATTAGTGGGACTCCAGGAAAATGTGATAAGGGCCAGAAGCTGATTGTTGTGGTCTTGGCAGTGAGACAAAAGGCAGGTTCAAATACTCCTCCAATCTCTCCTTCTCTGCCTCCTAAATCATCTAAGTCTCCTCCTCCATCTTCTTCTCTATCTCCTCCTCCTCCTCCTTCAACTTCACCTCCATCAACTTCTCCAACATCTTCACCTCCATCATCCTCTCCAACATCGTCACCTTCATCTCCAACATCTTCACCTTCATCTCCATCATCATCTCCAAGATCTTCACCTTCATCTCCATCATCCTCTCCAACATCTTCACCTTCATCTCCAACATCTTCACCTTCATCTCCATCATCCTCTCCAACATCTTCACCTTCATCTCCATCATCCTCTCCAAGATCTTCACCTTCATCTCCATCATCCTCTCCAACATCTTCACCTTCATCTCCATCATCCTCTCCAACATCTTCACCTTCATCTCCATCGTCCTCTCCAAGATCTTCACCTTCTCCATCATCTTCAACTTCATCTCCATCTCCATCTCCTTCAACTTCATCTACATCTCCCTCTCCATTATCTTCACCTTCTCCATCATCTTCAACTATCTCTCCCTCACCTTCTCCATCATCTTCAACCACATCTCCTTCTCCGTCTCCATCATCTTCAACTACATCTCCATCACCATCTACTTCTGCTGAAACACCCACATCTCCTCCTGCATTGACTCCATCTCAAACACCCTCCGCTTTGGGGACTCCATCATCCACACCATCCCCAACTACTTCTTCTTCTTCAGAGACTTCACCTCCAGCACCTTCTCCATCTGGCCGATCTGCTGCTTCTCCCCCAATGCTTTCTTTGACTTCTGGGGTTTCTTTTGGGGTGGCAATGGTTGTGGTGTTTGGTTCTATTGTTGGATCTTTTTAGATGGATTGTGATTTGTAAGGTTCCAAGGGATGGATTCTTTTGGGTTATATTTTTCTTGTATTTAGTTCTAATAAATGGCTTTGTAGATTTTGGTTCATAAGGAGTTATTGTGGTTTGACTGGAGGATGGCTGTCTTAATAAGAGGATGGAGATGAGTTTGTATGTATATGAAAGGGATTCTTTATTTTGCATCTTATTAGTTTTTCAATTAGCTGCTTCCTCATTGTTAAAAGAGTGTTCAAGTGAAAAGTTCTTCCTATAAAGTATAAACCATTTGAGCAGGCTATAATTCATGTATTTAGTTATTGTGGTCCGGCATCTTATCAATTGAAAAATGTCACTCACTCTGTCAGGCACTGATGTGGTGTGGCCTCTTCTCTGTTTTGTGACCTTTTCATATCCCTTTTGGAAGTTGCGAAGTGTAGGAAAAGGCCGAAAGACTTTTCTGAAGCTATGAAATCTGTCTGATCACTGCTGCATCAGCGATTTCCATATTGCACAATTGTAGATGTGTTAGTGTGGCCATCATCATGAAATCTAGATTACTCAAGATTAATTTTCCTGACTTAGGTATAGGCACTTTGGAAAGAAAAAATCTCCACAGCCCGGGAATTGTGCCAGCCCTGGGGACCGTGCCACAACCCAACCGAACCGTGTGGATTCCAGCTGACGTTGGGATCCAACAGTCCCCGGGGGACCGTGCCAGAGCCCGGGCACAACCTTAATTCAAATTAGAGGCAAGGGGTTTTGATGTATTAGTCTTCCTTAAATATAGATTTTTTTATCAAAATTCAAATAATTTCAACAGAATTGCTTGACTTTTGGTCAATATTTTTTTTAAACTTTTTTCTCTTCCTTAGATCCCATCATGAGATTGTCCATGACCGTCATGCAGCATCTTAGGAAAAATCTCTTCCAAATGACAGTACCTAAGAAACTTTTCATATAAAATGTCACTTTTCATATTATATAAAGAATGAATTCATTTGGTAGTCGCCGGAAATTGATAAATTTTATGATATCATGGGACAAGATTTAATAAGTTTAAAAGATAATATTGACCAGAGTCAAAGGACTCTAGTAATATAATCAAAATTTGTATCAAGAAATTGAAAAAATTGAATTTAAGGAGTTATACATCGAAACCTTGTTAATCTCCCAATAGATTGATCACATGCAATCAGGTGATTAAAATACACAGATCAAAGTGAAATGAAATGTTTATGGTGGGTTCAAAATGATTAAAGTGAATTTTATCGTACCTTTTATTACATGAAGCACCCCTTTATTTCATTTAAGTAAATTCCTATGAATTCTAAAGGACTAAAAATCTTAGAAGTGGTAACCATTTAAAAAAAAAAAAAAAGGGCTAATTCAAGGAAGATGGGAAATGGATACGCAGGTATGAGTATGAGCTTGGTAATTCAAATTCAAAAGACAGTAAACTAAGGTACCCTCTGTATCTTTGTGAATCAAAAGAAGTAGGGATTCAGGCAAAGAAATAAGTTCGTGGACGAGATCATCACCGTACACGCACCTGTTCAACTGAAATATCACATCAAACAGAGAGGACTAGTGTTGTATGTCTTTTATTGTTTTTTATTTAGTCCTATGGTTTGGATCTCTTCTTGGTTAACAGTTGTGTGGCTATGATGATATCATGAACGACAATTTTCAGTCTCTGTCAGTTGTGAATCAATCATTTTCACTTTACTTTTACTTCTTCTTTTGATCAAAGCCTTCACTTTTATTTCTCCGGAGGCTAGAGACCTTGACTAAGTCAGATTTTTAGGGTTCATCTTCAGAAAAGACTGTTCATCCTTCCATCTTCGGCCTTTTCATTTTTCTACTTTTCTTATCTTATTCAATTACTAAGAACAGTTACCAAATGGATATTATTAAATTTAAATACCTATGTAAATTTGGATTGGGCCGGGGCTTCGGGCTTTAAGTAATGTCTGGATGTAAGCTTCCGATTATTTTCACTCAATTGTGAGACAGTTTTTCGACCATTTCCTTTATAGGGACAAGGCTTTTGTAATTTGGATTTAACCCGCCTCTTTGAATAGAATCTGATGAGTCAGGCCCAAATGACCCAACCCATGAGGATGAAGCTCAGGTCCAAGCCCACGAAGAGACCAAGTCAGGGCAGCCACGTTGCTTCGAAAGCAATCCCGCTCCTACCAGGTCCTGCGGAGAAATATCCCACCTGCCTCGTCCAGCGCGAGGGCAGTTCCTCACCTGCCTCCTCCAGCGCGAGGGTAGTTCGAGTTCGAGGGCTCCAAGGACGAACGTTGCTGAAAAGTCGTCCCATCTGTTAGGGGAGGACTATAAATCAAGGAGCCCCACCAGCACTTGAAGGAGGATGGATCTCTCTATTCACTTCGACGCTTGTATTCCTCTAGTTTGTAATAATCATTGAGGAAGTAAAACACCACAGGCAATCTCTGCCTTTATGAAGTGGACGTAGGTCATCTTGACCGAACCACTATAATCCCTTCTCTCTCTTCTTTAATTATTGCATTTACTACATTTATTACTTGACCGGTGGTGTCCGAAATTCTATTTTGACATCATCAGAATCTACCTTACTATTAAAAAAAGATTTGATTGCATTGATCATAACCTGACCCACCAACCATAGAAATTTGTAATGGGACCCACTCTTCTAAAAGGATTCCACTTCTATTTAAAGTTTTGTCCCAAACATCACACTCTGTGTTGATAATGTTTATCCGCTTCCCAAGTACCCAAAAAAAGATTGTTGGGAACCCAGAAGAGACTAGTAGCTGTTCCTGAGAAAGCATTGTCAAGGCCCCCCAAGAAGTGGACATGAAAAATTGCCATGGAAATCTAAGTAGGGAACCAATATCTACATTTGTGCTCGAATTCAGTGGTTAGGATTGTCCCCTCTGATTTCTTCCTGGATAAGATCACATATCAGTGGGACCCACCTAATCTTGATCTCATACATTACACACGTATCATAATCGTTTTGCAGCATCCCTACTTGGCCCTATAAAATAATATATGTAGGAACAAGTAATGACGAAAACATTCAATGGTCCTTTTCAATTTTCAAGCTACAAACAAAATGTGTAATCAGTGTGAATACTTTAATTGGTCATGGAGTTAGGTGGCCACAAGATGGACGGTTTAGATTGTCAGAATTCCAACACAACCAATATGAAAGCTACATTTAATTATAGAAGACTTGCGAGGTTGATTAATGTTATCACTTATCAGTGTGTTCCTTCCACATGGCAGCAAGTGGTACCACATAATTTGGGGTCCACATTGCAACTCTCTAGGGCCCCACCCCACCAATACCATTTAAGTTTCTTAGGTCACATCCATTTGTTTCAGGCAATGTGACACCATGTACTTGATTATTGGTGACCCAGTCAGAAACGAAATGGAATTCAGCAATCTGACTCCTTTTTTCTTATTTTTAACTTCCTCTAATATCCTTCTTGTCAAAAAAAATAAAAAACGATGTAATTTGGAATTAAAAGAAACCAAAGGGTTGGATGACTAGGACTTATTATTGGTCGAGAAGATCGCATTGGGTCCATTGTAGAACAATATGAATGATGGTGTAGGAACAACTTCGGCCGCCATCCAAATCCAATAAGGGTGTGTATCAGCCTCGTGATTTTATGATTCATAGAGGAAAATTATTTTGATTTTCTATATAATTCTTGTTCCATTGTTTGATATGATATGTTTTTCTTGAAGAAAAAATTAAATTCGTTTTTTCTTGATAGAAAGGATTTTTAATTTTCTATAGGAGGACAGGAATGTAATATCCTTCCTTCCCATGGAAACAAACATCTATGTGAATGAAATTCTCTCCCTGAAAATTCTATTTAAGTAAAGACGCACAAAAAATTAGTCTAATGACTCTGATCACACTTTCAAAGGTATGTATTCAATGCCTCAAGTATAAATAGTAAAAACACTAGAAATTTTTTGGAAAAAAAGAAAGTGTGATCTTTCAAAGGTCAAAGTTGGAGTAATGCTGAGATGGATAGGGTAGAGTGAATAGTGGTAAGCTGCCTTGATTTAATCTGAATATTAAGTAGGGAAATATAATTAACTTACCTACATAAATAATTCACATCAATCTTACAAAATATTAATCTAAAAAAACGGAGACGATAGATTATTTTACAAAAGTGCAAATATAAATGAGTATAATTCCATATATTTTAAATTACTTGCAGAACTAAAAAAAGATTTTAGAAAGTTCAGTAGGAAACTGTGTAATTTGTGTGAATGGTAATTGGTCAAGAATAGTCCAAATCATAAAAAAAAAAAAAAAAAAAAAAAAAAACAGAAAAACTCAGAGTGACTTGAGATTTGACAGGCATCACAGGCTTGGGACACTGTTTTGATGTGGGTGTGATAACAACTACAGGACCTCATCTGGTCTTGATCCTTGCAGGAGGTGAGGATTGATCCCTGTACTGACTTGCATGTATACATCGAAAAAAACAAAGTATAAACAATGTATGTTTAAAAATCTGAAAATTACAATCATTCATTTGGTTTGGCTTTTGCAGATTGCTGTACATAGCCCAACAAAATGAAAATTAGTCAGTGATAAGTAATTTCTGATGGATGCATCACTCGATCTATATTCCCTTTAGGGAATGTTCTTCTTCAAGCAACTGCATACTGATCATATGCATATGCAGTTTCAGTTCGTGGGACCCACTTAGATGTTTGACCTTTCATAGGCCTACACACATGAAAATCTTGAGTTTGACCTAAAACCCAACATCCTATTTGCATCTGCCGCCCTCATTGCATCTGCCGCCCTCATATGAAAATCTTGGGTTCACCGCTGGATGCATCTAATGCAGAAATAAAATGGGACAATTTCATTGGATCCATATCATGTTGCCAACCCACATGCAACCAACACACATGATCTCAGATATGTGGGTTCCGCTGATGAAGGCGCCTGCTATGTTCATCATTGAAACATAACCAAAAGAAAAAGGCATACACTTGGAATTATAACATTCTTACATACATAAAATATTTAGACCAAGCACAACTTTCTCGTCCCTATGCTCTTGAGAAACACAGCCTAATAATGATCACCATTTCAAAAATCTGATTTTAAGCACAAAAGGAAAGAATTGAATATAGCTGGACTAAAGCTCTAAAGTTCTTCCTTTGGGTGCAAGGCAAATCGAGTTAAACATGCAAAATCCTGGTTGCAGCAATGAGCACATTTCAGCTGGATTGGCTGTCCTCAATTTTGCATATAATGAAGACCTGCCACCTGAAATTCTTTGTCAAAAGAACCACCACCTACGTTGCCTTGGCCTTTTCTGTATCAAATTAAGAGAAGAAAAAATGCAAAAGATTACAAAGCAAGCAGGAATAAGAAACTTAAATGTTGACAGGAATACGATTACAAAACATTATATGCAAGGAAAACAACCCCCATATGACGTATTGAAGGATTAAATGTTTAAAAACTATGGAAAAGGAAAGACCAGCAAATAGCCTAATTGTAGTAGTAAGGAAAGACATGATGGTTTGTGGAGTCATTGTAAACAGGGTTCAGTGGAAAGCCAGCAAAAGCCAACCCACATAGAAAAAGGCTTCAACAGTGATAAACTGATAATGATAACGTGCCCAAGGGCAAAAGGAGCATTGCTAGTAGGTATAAATTTATCTTTTAAAGTCCAGGCATTATAGACATATATGTAGCATATATGAAAATGATAGCAAGCAACTTTTGCACATGGTTAAGTAACTAATTAGTTGGAGTCTTTTTGGAAAAATAAGCGGGTCCAAGGGTTTACAAACCATTATATGCCTCTGGGAAAATGCAATGATGTGAGATAGAAATTAGCGACTTAAAGAACAACATGGATATGTATGCCTACAAAAGATGCATGTGTTGCACATGGTTAAGTAATTAATTAATTGTCGCAATGATGGTGACATCAGTAATAATTACTACTTACTAGTAAGTATTATAAGATGATGATGATGATGATTTAACATACTATTAAAACATTGGTAGCAAATTTAAAGAGACAATAGGTTCCCTAAAAATTATCTGTCCAACACTGCACTTCAGAATTATCCATTATACAATAGAGTCGAGGAAGATTCAATAATGCACTGTGAAGTGCAGCACGTGAAACGAAAACTAAAACGCTAAAATCAACAATTATCAGAGAAAAGCTATAACACATAAGAAGAATCTACAAATTTTTAATGCAACATAACAATTATAGTCCAATGTCTGAATTGTTACTGATTTTCTGCAGAGAACAAATAAATTAAATCTGTTCTCTTTTTCTTTCTGGATTGGTAAAAATGCCTTAGTAAAATGAAAATGATTGATTGAGGAGAAAATCAAAACTAGATCCTTCTTTGTTTTAAATAATTTTAGGGTTTTAGCCATCAACAAACTTAGACTGAAAAGAAAGGCACAAGGAGCACTGCGGCCTGAGCAAGAAAGAAAGAACAATGATCAATTCATTCAGTAGAAAATCAGGTCAGACAACTAGATAAAAGGGCTACTCTCTACTTCGTTTGCATGCAATTGTACAAGGTTCTTTCATGGTAAATAACAAGTAACAAAATGCGAAATAAGACAATATATATAGAGAGAAAAACCTGTTTATCTTGTTCTTCGGACTTTATGATAATGGGCTGGGGAAGAGCACCATTGTCGATGCTCTTAATGTGAGGACGCACCTTCTCTTCCAGCAGCTCATTCAACTGAAATACAGATGGACTTGGGCATTTAAGACGTGAAATAGAAATTATCATTCAAATGTTGAACACAGGTGCACAAACTCATGAGATATGATCTCAGTTCACTATGGGCCTGTTTGTTTGCATGCAGCTGAAAACATAGGAATCCATGGTAAATTCCATTTCTCTTTAATTTAAATTCCATTAGTAGGAAGATTATTTCATAGCCTTTTATGGATTTTCACCTCCAATTTATTCAGTCTGTTTGGTAAAACTGCTTGTAGGGTGAAGTGAAGTGAAGCCTCAAATCAAGAGAGAATAGAATATTAGGGGGTCTAATCATAGTATGGTGAAATTTTATTTGTAGTGGCTTGATAAGGAATCTTTTTGACTTTTTGGGTAAAAAGTAGAGGGGATTTTGTCTTTCAGTGGCTTGAGAATGTTGCTTTTTGACTTTTTTCTAAAAATGAACGGGGGAATTTTGAAATTTTGTACTTTTAATATGATCCCTAGTCTTTTCATGTTTGGTGAATGGAGGCTTCACTCCACTGCACCATACTAGTCAAGTGGCCAAACAAGCCAATATGTTTATTGCAGTCCGATAAATCCAACTCCATGCAAACAGGCCCTATGTAATATTTGTTTAAAATGGCCTTCAATTTCATCTTCTAACAAATTCTAGAATTACATGATGTTACAAGCAGATCTCTTTCTCAAATTGAAAATTACATCGTCCACACTTCATTATGAATAGGCCCATTGTGGGAACCATTAGGTGATCCACAATGTCTGTTGGTCTTTTCGTGGATGATACACAACCATTGCCTAAATGCCTAAGTACTAAAAATTGCATACCTTATCTTGGCGCCATTTGTTTTCCCACTGCGTATCCAATATATTTTCTGCCATTTCTCTCTGGGCATCGAGAAGGACAGTCATCTCATATAGTTTCTTTGGATCTTTGAGCTCCTCCGGACTCCATGAGGATGCACTCAGCGGAAGGTTCAAGTCCTGCCAAACATCTATAATAAGATGAATTACTAAAGAAACAATCTGTGGGTGTTTCTAACATATGTCATGCGAGCATATCCTTGAGGACATGATTGTCCACTGGCCAAATTAGTCACATTTCCATTTTCCCATTGACCGAAAATAGTCCCTGAGAGATAAGATCAGTAAATTCCACCAGATACCTCTGATTTCTAATAATAAGTTCTACTTTCAACTATGCATGGCCTGGGTACTAATGGATCTTGGGCCTAGCCCGCCGTATGTCATTTTTAATCTCATATGTAGGCTTGTGGTTCAGGTCTGCCCATGCCAAATAAAAATACTGAGCTCAGATCAAGTTTGACAAGTTTTTCTACAACAGCAGGTCAGAACAGACGTAGGCCTATTAATGGTTGTTAGAGCTATCCAAAAGTAGTTTTTTTTTTTTTTCCTTTTTTAATTGGCAGAATGGCAAGCTATCCATTCACTTGTTGGCCAATTATTAAATTGATACATGAAGCAGCATAAAGCTTGAACTCTGGCCTAATAAATACAGGAGCCAGATTCATTCAGGAAAAAAAAATACTGGAGTCAGATTCAGTCAGTCAGTCTGACATTGGAATGGCCCAAATTGGCAAAGACAAAGCTAGTCCATCAGCGAGTCGGGTGGGAAAAACACATGCTCCTTGCCACCCCTAGAACATTCAGAAATTCAATAAAACTGAAAGACAATTCCAGTTCTTACACCCCAGTTTTTTTGGTCGTGGTGGAACATCAAGCTTCGTCACTTCTGCTTCTAGCGCTTTCTTGGCCTTGTAGTAAGAGATGTTCTTCACAATAATTGGATCGTCCTTTGCACGGACTGGATCAATAGAGATGAGAGCCTGTCAATGAGAAATAATTTCGAAGTTGAAAATTCCACTAATATTTAGTAACCTCAGAACCCACACATACGTTTACACCTTAAACTTATAGAACCAATTAGCCTTTAGCATAAAATTGAGATAGCTCAATTCAGAAGAAAAATAAAGTTTATAACACTGATAAGCACCCGTCTCAATTAAAAAAGTATATATTTAAATAAGAACATATGACTTGAGAAGTCGGAAAATTGAAAATGACAAAAAAAAGAAGTCCGTAACACAGACAAGCACACATGATTAATGAAAAAAACTATTCAAATAAGAGTATACAACATGGTACCAAAAAAATAATGGAGCACCAATTATCATTAAATTGAAATTATGAGTCACATTATGAAACTATAGGAGAGAGTAATGAAGCAAAGACTTACACAAAAGACCAAAATATCTGAAAATCAATTTAGTTTCATGGTAGAGAGATCAACTATGGAAGTTATATTCTCAGACAATAAATGAAATAATACCAAGAGAAGGGAATAAATCTTCATCATCAATCTAAAGAAAGCATATGACAAGGTATCTGAAGATTTCATTTAGTAGTTTTATATAAAAGGGAGTGTCCCAAAAGGTTATACTGACATCATTTGCGACATGTACTAGGGAGTGGTAAGCAGGTAACTAGTGTGAGAAATACCTATGATGAGACAGGTGAATTTCTAGTGACCATAGGTTTGCATCATGGGCCAACTTTAAGCCCATGTTTTTGCACTAATTATGTATAAGTTAACTACTCAAATTCAAGAGTAGGTACCTTTGTGCATGTTGTTTGCAGATGAAACAGTGTTGGTGGATGAATCGAGAGATAGGTGTCAATACGAAACTTGAGAGATGGTGGGAGGCTTTAAAATCCAAGGGCTTCAAAATAAGTCATATAAAGATAGAATATATGAATTGCTTCAATGAGGGTGTACCTAGAGATGTTACTCCTGTGAGAATTGGAACTCAAGAGATTGTTTTTGACAACTTAGTTCTATAATTAGTAAGGACCGATTGACACGGTTGTCGAACGTAAGATAAGAGATGGGTGGTAGAAGCGGCAACTTTCTTCTAGAGTGCTTTATGATTGACGCATACCAACAAGATTGAAGAAAGCTTTTTACAAGAAAGCGATTAGATGTCGACCAACTATGATCTATAGAGCATAACGATGGCCAATCAAAAAACAACACATGCAAGGGACTGGAATGGTAACGTTGTAAGGAACTTCTCAGGGCCTGTGGACTCTCTGAGTGCTAATGAAGCTAAAGTTTATGCTCTTCTTATTGGTTGTCATGAGTTGTTATCTTTGGAAAGCCTCGATGCTATTTTTTATGACAATTAAAATTTTATTTCAGCACAAATGGAAAAGACAGAGACAAAAAGGCAAACTAATTACACCCCAAAAACAGCAAAAAAAACAACTTTGCAAAACCATTAGCTATCGCATTGGCCACTCTAAGAATGTGATGAAACAAAGCACAAAGCTGCTTGGAAATATCTTGCACCTCCTCCACCCAATCTGTCAATCTCCAAGATACATGGTCTTACCTGATCCCCATTGAATAGCAGAAAAGAATCTCCTTCAATAAGAGAAAAATAACCACCCAACTTAAATAATTTCCAACAACCAACTAACAAAGCAAATATTTAAGCTTCATTAGCATTCGAGGCTTCTACTAGCCCAAGAAAACTCCTAACATTACTAGAACGATCCCTTATAACACCCCCTATACCACCTTGCCTAGATGATGTGTGAAAGCTCCAATCAAAACTAAGCTTTAGAATGCAACTAGGAGGCGGCATCCAGCTGATCTGACGAGTCAAATTAACACGCCATCCCACTTTTAAAACAGCATCCCATATCCTATTAAGATCATCCAAAAAAATTCCTTGAAACACATCTGTCTTAGTCTGTAGTTAACCAATCCGAAACAGTCCTGACAATTATCTCTACAATCTCTCCCACTGTACTACTGTTCTTGAGTGTTCTATTATTTCTTTCCAACCAAACCTTCCCAAAAAAAAAAAAAAAAACATATAACAAGAACTTCCATAAAAATTCTACCACGAGCAAACTGACACTTGAAGTACCACTGCTGAAATAACTTGAAGGGGATTCTTATTCGGCTATTCCTTGGCGATTGCTAGATTGGGTGAAGGAGGAGCAGGATACCTCTAGATGTTTGGGTGCTTTATTCCATCATATTTTAAGAGAGACTAATATGATGGCAGATGCTCTAGCAAAAGGGGGAGTTTTTCATACTTCTCTTATTTTTTATGTTAAGCTGGTTTTTTGTTTTTTGTTTGTTGGGGGCTTCTTGTTGTCCTCTATTTTGGGTGTGTTCTTTTGTTTTTATCCTTTTGGTGCAATAAAATTTACCGTTATAAAAAAAAAAAAAAAAAAAAAAAAAAAAAAAAAAAAAAAAAAAAAACATGCAAAAAAAAAAAAAAGAGTAGCAAAGATGAAAATGTTGAGAAGGATGCATGGTAAAACTAAAAAAGATAGAATCAGATCTGGCAGCATTTAGGGGTAGCATCGATGCGTGATAAATTAATAGAGACTCGTTTGAGATGGTTTAGACATGTCCAACATAGGCCAACAATGTTGCCGATGAGAAAAAGTTTTTCCATGCAGGCTAATGGGCCCTCAAGGAAAAGGGATCGGACGAAGAGGACATTGATGAAAGTAGCAAGGACTAAGGATAGATCCGAAGAAGTGCAACCTATTTGAGGAATTGGCTCAATACAATTCATGTAGCTAACCCCAACATAGTTGGGAGAAGACCTTGATGATGATGGTAGTGGTGATTTAAATATAGACCATAAAACATACAAAAATCTAACATCTTGTATTCATAAAATCAGAAAGAAGAAATTCCATCAACAACAGATAAGTTGGTTTTACTATAAATATTTAAATTGCACAAAATTCCTATAAAGATTTTGACACTCACTTCCTGCAGATGCTCCCACCCAGGTCTCCGCTTCGCTACCAAGTCTCGGAGTTGGTCGTAGCGCATAGATTCCTATATATGATCAAAACAATACAAGGTACAAAACACTTAACCTTGAGATAAAATACTATATCTTAAAGAAAGTTGAAAAAAAAAAAACTGCAAACATTAAGCAGAATATACGGAAAGCCATAAAAACTTCTACTAAGATCACAAAGAAAAAGGTGGACCACATGACATAAACCAAGCAGCCACAGTGCTAGCCATGTTGTGATCTACTTAACTTAGATGCGTGCATAAGCCATTAAAGCGCAATGACAATAAAAACAGCAATGTCATGTTAATTTATAATGCAAAAAAGTATTAGTCCATAGAAAGATTTTAAGTCGAAGACTTCATATTTAGAGAAATAACAACCATTCGGAAGTATAAAGATACACTGTAAATAATTCATAAAATACATGCTGCCAAATTTATAAATTTGAAGTGCTACCTATCAGGATTTGGCTCAGCCGCTCAGGATAGATCAAAATGGAGACGGAATTCATTTCCCCGACCACACATTGTTGCTAGAAAGGGAAACCATATAGGAGCGGTGGAAGTGGGGAGGTGAAAATCTTTTATAACTTCATTTCAAAATATATCTAAAAAGCTGATCTCTTATAACTTCATTTCAGAATATATCCAAAAAGCTGATTGAGACACCTGTAAACAAGTCTAAAGTACATGTGCAATTTCCCACATTTTAGTAGCTGTACTTGGTTACTTCATTTTTAAGATAGAGTTCCATCATCCTCATCTCTTCTTCATTCTTGATATTATAATGCACATAGTTCATAACTCCATTGTGTGAATGTTCTGTGATTTTAGCCTAAAGTCAATTGGTCGGGATACACCCCACCACTTTTAAAGGAAGCCCATAACTTCCAGCAATTGCAGCCTCCAGGCTAGCTACCCATTTTCAGGGAGAAGAAAATGCATAATTAAGTAAAGAAAATCTCAAGGCACATTAAATTAAGAACCCTAATGAGAATGGATCCCATAGTTTATACAGGACTCCTTTGTTACAAAACTGCACCCTCTGAGCTTTAGAAGGCACACATAATACCTTGCTTACACCTCTTTAGACTTCAGCGATCCAGGCCAAAGTGACAAAGGCGCCTAACATCATGTGTACTTGTTTACAAAAGAATAGGCTTTTAACCTTGAAGCAAAAGGGATATAATTCTTAGTTTTCCACCTTCATATGATGAACTTTACTTCTTTTTTCTTTTTTTTAATGGTACCTTCGTATGATGAACTATAACGACAATAAACTAAATTATAGAAAAGCATGCTCCATCTTTAGAAAAGGATTCACATAATGGACATAAATTTCGCCAGTACTCTAAATATTCTTTTTTTTTTTTACAGACTTACACACCCACACACTTACTCTACCCAAGTCCCCATCCAAAGGTCCCAGAGATCGATCCCTGGTTGTATCTGTGGATGAGGAGATGCCTCCCCACTTGGGCTACAAATGGATATCAGAATCCTACGATTCGTATCCCGAATCTTAAGGAAAATAATTTGTATCTATGTAATGAATCCCATTTACAAATGAATCTTAGGATTCAGGTGTGAATCATACAATTCGATACTAATTTCATTGAATCTTACGATTCAAGCGATTCGGCTAAGCAAGAATGACTACAGCCAAAAAGTTAATATTAATAATCTTTTACCTTTTTTCTTTCTTTATTCTCCCTTTCTTTTATTGCTTGTATTCTTAAAAGTTTATTTAGTATTTAACGAAACCTCGTAAGTATTTTTTGCGGCTTTGATAAGGTTTTAAAGATGAATAAAGAACATGCATTTAACTAAGGCATCTGATTGTACGCATAGTGCTTGTCTATATCTTCTTCTTTCTTTTTAATCTATTTTGGGTTTTTTTCTTCATGAACACTTTCTTAACTTTAAGAGATATCCTACTGTGTAAGATTGATGGTTTGAATTTTATTTATTTTTATATTTTGATTTAAAGATAATAAAAAATATATATTGATACTTTAAACTTATTTAACTATTTACACGTCATTTATTTCATATATATATATATTAATGTATGCAATGATGTTCTTGATATGATTGTATGATAGACTTACACGTTATTATATTTATACTACTATAAATGGGAAAATGGATGGTTATGAATAATTACTTTTTATTTTTTCTTTTACTTTTTTAATCATTTTTTATTTTTATTAGAAAATGAAAAATCCTACGATTCGTGATCCGATTCGATTCATGGGTATGGACGATTTACGATACGATTTCGATTTTGACAACTCATTAGACTATTTTCTATTGAACTGTGAAAGGACTATTTTCTACACAATTACTGGAAATCATGCAGTCACAAACTAACTTGCAAGGCCGGATTCCAGAGAACTCCGCTCTCAGTTCTATTTCACATGGACATTTCCACTATATAGCTACTAAGATGGAATGTCTCCGTTCATTTCTGAAAAGTCACATGAGTTTTTTTACTAAAATATAACTAATGAGTGCCTGACACATTTTTAACACTCCAATCTAATAGGGATGGATTTCCTAATAAAACGCTTTTAAAGACGTAGCAAAATACCGATCAAAATGGCCTAAACTAAATACAACAGATATGGAGAATATAATTAGAAATTTATTATATAAGTGAAGGATGATTTTCACCTATGAGCAGAACGCATACTAAACTCTCTCTTTTTTTTTTGAATAATTATGCATACTATACTTAGGCGGTCCAGCTTGTGAGGCCCACTTGGATGCATTCCTATCAGTGAGGGTATAATAGATGGAAAGGTCTCTTTACGGAGAGAAGCGTCATGCAAAATCAGCCCCATCAGATTATCCTAGCCCTCAATTTAACAGCCTAAAAGTTTAATTGTCTTTTAACCATAGGTTTTTTTTGAGATTCAATCCAACGGTGAGTGAAGATTGGTAGTACCTGGACCCCATTTTAGGGGCTACAATTTTTATTTAACATTTTATATATTTAATTTCTTGGATTTTGATATATGTATATATATATATATATATATGTGTGTGTGTGTGTGTTTTCGATGAGAATAAAACTGAGGATGGTGCCATGGGGTGGGGGGTTGGGTGGATAAGAGTGCTAGAGGAGCTGCACTAATCAAAGGTGGGCCCAAGTGGGCCCTATAGAGCTGGAATGTACATGCAGTCCGCTCATAGGAGAAAACCCTCCTATAAAATGAATGCATAAGGGATGCTAATTCGTACAGCACCACAATGGTGATGCATTGCTTGAATCTACATTGAAGACCGAACTTCATAAATCATACTAACATATGGCATTGGATCAAACCCGTCTCCAATTAAAGGCCATGGACCCAACATCACCCAGATAGGTCAGAGTAAAATTAACCAGAGGATAAACTCAGTAGTCATGTGATCATTCTCTCACATTTTGTATTGGATGGAAATCATATCATAAGGCTGACATAAACCAATGAGATACTAATCTGATGTGGGTGATCCAATCATGAACCTTAATAATGATCAAAGCCGAAAGAACAGATTTGAAAGGGGTGCACCACAACCAGGTGCATGAGAAAATAATCATAAGATGGTGGGCGTATCTGTACGTGTTTATAATTTGAGAAATGGAGTGAAAAAGATTTCTCCTTGGTTTCATTCTGAACTTCAGAATGGAATATTTGGCTGAACAGGCTGAAATAAATGATATTGATAACTATAAGACATGTATTATTAAAAAGTATGAACAGTAATAGAAGCATATGTCTGCCTATGTAGTGATGATGCTGAACAGTGAAAACAGATTAGGAAAAACAAGTTCCAAGATGCCATGTGAAAATAGGAGAAGCTAGGCACCACAAACCTGGTATTGCCACCAAATTTTCTGCTTTACATCATCATCATATTCGAATCCTCCCAATATCTGAGGCATGGTAAGTAACCAAAATGCAGCAACTTTGGGGTCCCTCATGCTATGAGCAATATGCTGAAAGAACAAAGTTAGATCACAAAGAAATGTTAGACAATTGTTATCGATCTTAAGGGCACACCGTGCAAAGAAAATTGCCTGTTTAGCACAGAAAATTCAAAATCTCCTGTGAAAGTTCAATTCCGATGTTTGGTAGAGTTTTTCCGTGGATATTTTGGGGGAACTCGACAACTTTTCCACAGTAATCTTTCCGAAGGATGGAGAGTGGGAGGGGTGCTGGATTCTGACATTTTTCTAAAAAAAGCCCCCTCCCTCTCCCCGTCTCCTTCCTTCTCTCTCTATCTCTATTTCTCTCTCCCTCTCTCTTCTTCTCTCGCCCTCTGTCTATCTGCTTCCTTTTCCTTCTCCCTCTGTCTCTCCCTCTCTCCTCTTCCCTCACCCTCCCTCCCTCCTCTTCCCTCTCCAGCACTCTCTCCTTTCCTTCTTTATCCTCTTCCTTTAATTTCTCTGTATCCCTTAAACCAAACATACTGGAGAAAACTACGAAGAGAGGAATCCTCTCCCAAATGTTTTGCAGAACAAGTACACCATGGATTCCACAAGCCGTGAATTCCATGGCTGTTTCCAAGCATGCGCTAAATCTCCAAAGAAAGTTACCTGCTGTGGGTTTTCTTATGATATAAGCAATAATTTGATAAGCAAATCACACTGATAAAAATGCAGAAGAATATTATCGATATTATTTATATCAAAAGCATAGTTATTAGTTACCATGTGTTCTTCATTGGCCTATAGTTAAGCTTGCTAAATAAGTATGGATCTAACACGTCTCTAGTCTGTTATTTTTAGGAGGGGGTAGTTATTGAAACACCTCTTCTACAAATAATTAAATGCCAGGGGCAGGTCCAGTTCCACACTATTAATGCTCAACTAATAAAGGAATTAAATCAAGGGGCATTCGGCGATAGGTCCTTGAACATTTCACTTTATGGCCTTAGGTCCACAAGAAAAAGTCACAGAGACAAAGGTCCTCTCACAATTATTCACACATAAAATGTCTAATTTGCCATTTCTTTTAATCATATCCCATGATTGGTGGGATATCCCATTAATAATAGCCAACTAACATTTAATTGCCCACGATTAATGGAATCCCCAGATTTTCAAATAAATTTTAAAAACACACAAATAAATTTCAAAATAACGAAAATAAATTTTTAAAAAATAAAATAATTTCAAAAAATGCAATAAGTTTAAAAAAAATAATATGTAATCAAATAACGTAAATAAATTTAAAAAGATGTAAATAAGTTTCAAAATATCCAAATAAATCTCAAAAGATATAAATAAATTTCAAAAGACTCAAATAAATCTCAAAAGATCCAAAATTTTTTTTCAAAAAATGTAAATAAATTTAAAATAACGAAAATAAATTCTAAAAAATGCAATAATTTCAAAAAACGGAATGAATTTGAAAAGACACAAATAAATTTCAAAAGGCACAAATAACATTAAAATACACAAATAGATTTCAAAAAACGCAAATAGATTTACCAAAAAACTCAGTTAAATTTTAAAAAATAACTCAGATGAATTTGCCAAAAATATAGTTAACTTTGAAAAAAAACACAGATAAATTTGACAAAAACATAGATAACTTTGACAAAAACGCAGATAAATTTATCCAGAATACAGATAAATTTGACAAAAATACAGATAAATTTGACGAAAAAACAGATAACTTTGTCAAAAATACAGATAAATTTGTCCAGAACTCAGATAAATTTATCAAACACTAAGCTGGGCTTAGTCATAAACTCAGATAGATTTGTCCAGAACTCGGAGAAATTTGTTTGAGAATTCAAGTAAATTTGCGCAAAACTGAAATAAATTTGATAAAAATGAAAACTCAGATAAATTTCATAAAAACTCATATAGATTTCTCAAAAAACTCAAATAATTTTTTCAAAAACTAAGCTGAATTTATCAGACACTAAGATGGGCTTCTCTGCGCAAACTGGGTCGGGTCAGACTGGACCTAGACTGACCCAATACCTGGGATGGCCCAACTGGGTCTTCTTCATCTTCGATATCTGTTCTCTGCTACAGAACATAGAACGCAGCGCCCAGGCTCTTCTGCGGTTGTCTTCCGCGGCGACGATGGATTTGGGCTGTGGGCTGGGCTTCCGTAGCAGGTCAGGTCAGAACTGACCAAGACAAACCCAACCTGGCTTGGCCGAAGATCGTCTTCTTCCTTCTGGTTTCTGTAACCAGAAACGGACTACAACAAGTCTATTGCCTTCTTCCTCGATTCTGGCGATGGCATGGCGCAGTGTATGGTGACGATCCCCCTTCTCCGGCGACATGCATGAACGGTGGTGGCGCAGGAAATCCATCATCAATTTATGCATTTCGTCTGTTCGTACTGTAACACCTCAACCCACGCCACCACACTATCACGTGACTTGTCTTCAAATCCTCTTTTTACAAGATCAGAACTCATAAGATCTAACATGACTTGTCTTCCAATCCTCTTTTTACAAGATCAGAATTCAGAAGATCTAATCACACGTGACATGGCATGATCGTTATGGCCCCGAGCCTACCAACCGCTCCAACAAAACGATTGCCACAAACGTTACAGTCTCGAGTATGGAAACAGAGATCGATCTCAACTGTTGAGATCCAATACGTCGATGTCCATGTCCGGATTGAAGAAGAAGAGGGAGAATGGAAGATTTAAGATTTAAAATTTGAAGAAGAGGGAGGATGGAAGATTTAAAATTTAAAATTTGAAAATTTTATTCCTAATCAGTTGAAAGGGCAAATCAGTGATGAAAAGGTATGAGGTGGCATATCTAGGGACCTCTCTCCCATAGGTGGCGTATCTAGGGACCTCTCACCGAAATATGTCCAAGCTGCATGGACTACATGCCTTAGAGGAAAAGTTGATGGACTGGAGGCCTTACAAGACCTCTATGAGGGACCTTCGCTAATTTACTCTTAAATCAACTGTTCTTTTTTTCTTTTTCTTTTTTTCTTTTTTTCTTTTTTTTGATAACCCAAGGTATCTCCCGCCCAGCCCAGCCTAGGAGCCTTTGGCCCTGAGCCCAAGGGACACTCAATTCTGGACAGTCCTATACATGTCTACAATCAAATATTTTCTTACAGCTGCAGGCAATCGGAGTCCTTGCAAACATGTGCACAGAAATATGGAACATAAGGGCCTGTTTGGATCTGTGCAACCTGAGTTACACATAACCCTATAGTTCTTGTGTTCAGAAAACCTAAGCTACATGTAACTCTACAAGTCTTTACTTGGAACAATCAATTAAGGTAACCACAGTTACAGGTAACTCAAATACAGGGTAACTGAGTTCCAAGGATCTAAACAGGGCCCAAGGTCAGAAGCTTTGAGTGATTCACAGCTTAAGTAGAGAAGTGTATGCAAGAATGAAATATAACAAACCAGTCCCAAAAAAATGGAATCTTGATTTAGGCAGAAATAAATCTCAACTATCAAATTACAAAGGGTCTCCCACTCGTATGAAAGAAAAGAAGCTGCAACAGTCAAATCTTTAGGGTCTGTCAATAAAGCAAAAGCAAGGGAATGAGAGTAGAATGGCACTTGCCTCATAAGGGTACTCCATCTTGTTGAAGACATTATATGCTTTCCATGGTGGCTCCATGATCTGGAGAGTCAAGAGAGGAAGAAAAATACAATCATTATTATGCAAGCACGCACACACACTCGCGCACACACAGAGGTGATCTACTATGGTAAGGGGCAATGACACCTTGATGAGTGCGGTTGGGAGGCATGTGTAAAGGACAACAAGAGCAGAGGTCAGTAAATAAATACTCACACCTAATCACTCTAGTTTTATAATTGGAGCCATTGAAAACTATTGCAATTATAAAGGGCTGACTACTGCGGGACCTAAATTCTAAGATTGGTTATCTAATGGAAAATCTCATTCATTGCCACCTTCTAGGTGAGCCCAACAAAAGGTTTTATGCATTTTTCTTGTAAGAACCATACTGCATCAACTCATGTGATCCACCTATGAGGCCCAACACGAGGCCCAACTTTCAAGTGAAGGGAGCTCATGGGAAGGTCGATCGATGGCCAAGAAAACCATCCTGCTCAAATAAAGATATCCATCTCACAGCCAAAAAGATTTGACAGTGTAAGAAGCATGGCGATTCAATAAAACCACTGTTGAAATAAGTACAAATACAATGTGTTCAACCTGGCAAATGCAAAAGATAGGATCTATTGAATCAGCATAAATATAAATTGATTTAAAAAAATAAATGTTTTTAATATGCTAAAAAATGCTAAAAAGAAAATAAAACAAATCTTACTCTAAGTTATAAGTAATAAACATCTCCATATTTTACATAGATATAAAAAAGAATGGAAGGACATAGTAACATTATCCTATTAAACAATGTATAGAAGGATCTAGTTCTGTTATCAAGAATCTGACATGAGAATCCATGTCATGTGATATGTAGCTCATTTCAAAGAATCTTTGCAGCATAAAGTACAATAATGTTTCTCTCTCTGATCATGATCAAAGTGCAATGAGTGCTCAAGTGTGGTAGATAGAGCAGAGAGGGACATGATTTCTCTTATGTCGCTCTATAATCTAAGCGGCATGAGTGTAACTCAAGCACAAGCCGAGGAAGAGAAGAAGAGGGGCCATGTGCTTTCTTTTGTCTTTATTTAAGAGTGCTTCTTTAGTGCACCTAGATACTAGATAATGTTAAGTAGTTAATTTGCCACACCTTTAACATCTAGGCATTTTGGGTATATTGGTTAGCAACTCGAGATGGTATCAGAGTCAACACGTCTCGGGTTCGAATCCGCACAGGGCAAAAAAGGCCCCATGCTGCATCTTGTGCGGGGCAGGGTCCTGCACGAGTGGGGGGGGGGGGGGGTGGTTAAATAGTTAATTTGCCATACCTTTAACGCCTAGGCATTTTGGGTGTATTGGTTAGCAACTTAAGAGAGAACAGATTAAAGATCTAAATGGTTAATGTGTAAGTTAACTGCTGTTTGAAGCCTCCATTTGGTGTATCCAAGAAACAGAGTAACAGACTTGGAGACTTGAACAAATGTCAAGCTTTTAAATAATAAACATTGAAGAAATATGCAATTTTTTCTATCAATAACAAAGTATGCTTTTGTATAAATAAAACTAGCTTCCGAGACTTTTGAATATGCAGAGAGATTATATCTTTAAAAGATAGAAGTAGGAAGGAAGACAGCACATAACTAAATAATTAAACATAACAATACACAATAGAAGTGGAAATTAGCAAATTCACAATAAGACTCACATTATCTAAAGAGATCTTGACTTGCAATTTGTGTTTACATTCAGGACAGCCCATCACACCCTGCAATATCAGTGATACTTCTTAGTCACATGCTAAGAAAGGCTATGAAAACTACTATGCTCGCAAAAAAGAAGAATTTTTCAGTTTAGGTTGAAAAGAATCGATTTACAGAAGAAATAAGGACAAAATGCTTTTCCTGCATACCACCAATAACCACGGAAACCATGCCCAAGTTGAGATAAGAAACATCAATTGATTTGCATTCACCAGCCAAAAGTGCTTCATTTGTATTATGACAGCAAAATATCACAAATGACATTTTGTTTGTTCTTAAATGAAGGGCTGAAATTTTAAGTTTCCATCTATCATTACTTATGAGTCAAAAATCAAATTCAGGGTCAATATAACAATAATATTATATCAACAACATCATCATCAAATCCTTGTTCTAGCCTTGTTGGGAAATAATATCATGTGTGCGTGTGAGAATAGCAACACAGAAATGGTAAGAGCATACAAGAAGGAAAGTTTAAAGAATCCCTGGGTATAACTCACTGATCCATCACATGTGGGGCACTCTTTAGATGGCAGTGGCGAAGGAAGATCAATAGCAGAAGGAAGGTGAACCAATTCTGCCCGGTTGTCTGCAATGGCTTCAGCAATGGATTCAGCTGTTGCCTTCTCTCCACTGCAACAATTATAATGCTATGAAAAAGGAAGCCATAAATTCCTCACCATTTCATGAGGATCTTGCTATCTAACAAAACTCTATTTCATCAACAATGAACTATGGCATGCATGCTGGGAGCATCAATTGGATTCACACTCTTTTAAAAACCATTAAGGGGGGTAGGACTCCATGCATGGAACATGGTCAGAGCTCTTGTCCCTACAAATGATAGGATTACGATAATTTGTTATGGTCATGATAGGTGATTATTATTTGAGAAATGCCACAAGCGGCAAGCCAATCATTTTTTGGAAGGTAAAGGCAATATTGTATTTTATCGTTGCTGATCGTGTTGAATTCCTCCATGATAAGCTAAGCTACCATTGAGGTTTTCTCTCTTTTTTCTTTCTACCATTAAGGTTTTATCTCTTTTTCTTTCTTTTCAATCTCTCTTAAGTCACTGATAATGCATGGAAAGCTAGAGGTACTAAGGTCACGTTTGGCAACCAAATTCTCAGGGAAAAGACTTCTGCTGTCTTCAAAGTCATGAAAAGCCCACATTTGTTAATTGTAAATCCCCAAAGAAATGGACCATCTATCAGGTCCGAACTCCAACCTCCCCCCATAAGATGTGGAAATCTTCAGCCGAAAAGGGAGGGTATAAAATCCTCAAATTTGAGAATTCCTCATGTTACCAAATGTGACCTAAGAAATCCTCAGGTATACAAATCCTCATGAGGAAATCCATGTTCCAGGGGCAGTGAGGAATCTGCAAATTTGTGGATTCCTCACATGTTCCCAAACGTGACCTTAGGGAATTTAAGCCTGGCTAAGAGCTTGAGGCTTGGCGCAACGGTAGAGTTGCTCCTTTGGTGACCTCGAGGTCACGGGTTCGAGGCGTGGAAACAGCCTCTTTGCAAAAATGCAAGGGTAAGGCTGCGTACACATGCGCCCACCCTCCCCCTACCCCCGCTTAGCCGGGGAGCACTTTGTGCACCGGGTGAGCCCTTAAGAGCTTGAGGCTCTAATAGGATTTATGGGAGATTATGGGCTTTGTGTAACTAGGAAATGAATTGAGTATATTCCTTTGAGAGGAATGACTGAATGAGGCACTAATAGAAAAAGATGCATGTATAAATCTTATATACAAGGTCATAAATAGAAAAAATCATCCTTATCCAATCCATAACATTATTTGAATCCTATTATTATGCAGGCTTTATCAAGTTGAAACAGTTGCAATTCCAAAGGAAGGCCTCTGATATGGTTGGGGGTGGGATAAAGGCCTCTACCCCCAACAAGATCCGACCTAAAGGCAACTAATGTGAGAAAAGGATACATCCCTCATTCAAAAGGAAATCACAACAAAAGAAAAGAAGATGAACAGTACCTTACACCGGCGTAGAAATTGAAGAAACTATTAGAATCTCCAAGATCTTGACATAAAAAAAGGCAAAAGGTTGATCAAACTCATAAAATTTGTCCAAGCAATCTGGGGTTGGGCGGCAACCCTTAAAATCCTTTATATTATTTCCAATTCAAAACAAACTTTAATCTCAATCTACTTAAACAAGGAGCTTTTTACCCACTCAATAACTTAAAATCATGTGTAAATAAAGATTCATTATCAATAAAGAACTGAAACAATAATATATAGGAAAGCAAATAAGATTGTCCAAGTAGGAGTGGGGTTGGCAGACTTGTTGGGACAAATGGGCTAGGTTCTATTGGGCCCACATAATATCACAATTACTAGCATCTGGATATCCTAACACAGTCCAATAAAGATATGGCCATGCTATATTTGACATATAAACTAAAAAAAAAAAAAAAAGTATTCTGTTAATCACACAATTAATAAATTTATGAATTTACTGGATAATAGGACTACCTTTTCAAAGTGTAATTTTTTACTTGATAGTGCACCTTCCCTGTACCTTTGCACATTGTGCATCTCAACGCCTGCCATCCATTGCAAGTCCGACAATTTCTACACTTGATAGAAGGAAATGTTAAATTTGGGAGAACCACTCAATACAACTATCATAAATGATAAATTTAAATTTCATCAAAAAAGATATGTATGAATCATCAAATAAAAACAAAAAGAACCAGATAGTTCTAAACTATCAATTAACAGTGGGGTTGTCAAAGTTGTCAAGATTCCAACTGGTAAGATCAAAGTCTAACAAGAGGAATTTGACTAATACCTCAGTTGAATCAAGGTCCAAGTTAGTCCAAACTCCAAAACTTTACAAGTTAACTACAATGGGGTATTGAACAATAATATTTATTTATCTTAAAATAATTAATATCTGCACACGTATGAATGTTAACTTAATAACAATAATAGGTGATACAATAAGACTCTTTTCCCTCATTTCACCAGGAAAAAAAAAAAAAAAAGGAATCCCCAAAATTCATGTTTGGAGGCAAAAACAAAAGTTCATGTCTTTCATGTGGGATTTTGTAGAAAACACCAAGAGACCCAACTCACAATCAAGTTCAGATGTCAACACCAGCAACCAAGAGTCACAAATCAAAACAAAACATGCATTGAGACTGGGTTAAAATAGTTCAATGTTCAAGTACCTCTGAGCCAGCACTTTCTTCCCCAACTCCAAAGCAATATCGCAAGTGCCCACAGTCACAACAACCTGCATTCCTAATTATATTATGATTTGTTCTTTTGTATGGATATAGAGGAGATTAAGATGAAGGAAAAAAAAAAGAGGAGAAGAAGAAAAGAGGGATTACGAAGATTGCGGAGAAGGAGAGATCAGAGATGAGCTTAGGAATGCCGAAGCCGCGAGGGGCAGAGCCTGCAATGTCATAAGCGAGAGTGAAAGGGGATAAAACGACGCGAATTGGGAGCTCGAAGAGGTCGATCAGATTCTGTCCGTAGCGTTTGACGAAGATCTGCCTCCGCACGTCCACGAACAGTTTTACAGATCTTATGAATCGGTCGGTGCCTTTCCCCATTTTATTTGATTTGATTTGATTGTTCTTCTTGAAGAAGAAGAAGAAGAAGAAGAAGAGGATAAGCTGCTCCTCCTGCTCTTGTGAGAGCGGCTTTGCTGCTTCAAGAGAGGGAGGATATGCTTCGTTTATATATGGATTTTGATATCAGCCCCTGGCGAGAGGCACACGTGCACGTGGAGCGTGTGCATGCTATGAGCTGTGGATTTCTACATTTTTTTTATTTTTCACTTAATGATTGTTTTTTTTTAATTTAAAATATGACACTAACAAAGTTTGTGTTGACGTATATATATATATATATATATTAAGCTACCAAATAGAAAATAACCTTTTTTTTTTGGGAGCGACTAGTGATTAACTAGAGATTAATTTCTTGTTGTAGTGTCGATGGCAAGGGACTTGTACGAGGGTATATGTGTGAGAGGATGTTTAAGTAGTGAGTTTTGTGACAAAATAAAGAAAAAGAGTCAATTTAATGTCACACAACCATGTAACGTGATGAAATAAATAGTAAGCAAAGTTTTTGTTTTGGCCCACGTTAAGTAAATTGGGTAGCATCAAATACGCGTTCTTTTAAATAAATAACTAGATTAATGCTCTTTTTCATTTGATAAAAGGCAGTGCTACACAGTGGCATTTCTCATGAGAAAATGCACATTTTTATTGGACTCACTGGAATGCTTGATGATCACGAAAGTCTATTGGATGGAAAGATCCATATGAGACCTACCTATATGTAAAATCTTAAATTCATAAGATCATGCTAACATTTTGATCCGTTTGAAATTTAATAGTTTATAGACATCATTTTATCATGATTTCAATCCAACGATGAGGAAAAGAAATCTAACTTGACTCAACATGAGCCAAATAACGACGAAAAAAAAAGGGAGGGGAGCGGGGGGAGGCATTTTTTAGAATTTTCTGGTTTATAAAATGTTGTTGTTATTGTAAAAGTAAGAAAGAAGATCTAAATCCTTTTGAGATTATAGATTATTTGGATCTAGCTCACATTTATTGGTTCTGGGTATCTATCTATAGGTTGAGAACAAAGACTCTGGATTTGGACTAACATCAGCATTAGTAAATAGTAAGGATTATTACAACTTGAATTTTGCTATTACTGCCAATCTATATAGATCTGGGTCTGGGCCTGGAAATGGGTCCTAATTTGGGCTCAGATTCAGGTCTCAGATTCTTTATCTATCCCCCCTCTCTCTCTCTCTCTCTCTGGGGTTCAAAAGCAGAGAGAAGGGTGCAGAGCTTACTAATTGGGTCAACAATGTCCGTTCCATCTCCAAGGCCTTTTCTCCATAAGCCCCCCAAGTTTATGGAATATGCTCCTCTTTCCATCAAAGTATGTTTATTTCAATTTTCCTAATTCCTACCCTGGGTTTTCCTTCTTCTGTGTTGCCTCATCTGTTTTGTTGGTTAAAGTAGCATTTGCATATGTTCTTTTCCATATCTTGTAATTGGAACCAAAAGACTGAAGAAAGTGTTTAGGGGTTATGTGTCTGTTTTTTTGTAGAACACATGGAAAAGACCAGATACACTTGTAGGCATCCCATAGAGAAGCATTGTGTTTAGTGTAGAAATTTTTTGAGTAAAAGCATGTGTAGTTTTCCAATAATCAACTTTTTAACTAGTTATCTATACTTCACATTATTTTTTTTCAGTTGGAACCTGGTGGAACTCATGGTCAACACTTAACATAGTTTGTTTCTCAACTTTTACTGATGTTGATTAATTTAACTGCATTTGGCATTCTTTCTGTTATCAAACTTCACTAGCTGGGTTTGGACTGGTCTACTCCAAGTCATTCTTCTGTCTCTAATGCTAAAAGCAAATGGGTACGCGGTAGAAACTTAACTGTGGCTATAAAGGCAAGGGCTCTTGGTGACAATAATGTGCCTGGACCATCTAGGGTAAGTTCTCTTCTTTGTTGTTGTTGTTGTTGTTGTTATTGTTGTTATTATCTTTTCTTGTTATCTATATGGTAAGTCCTTTTCAGAATTCAGCCTCTTTATTAATGTCAGGATTATGCTTTACATCTGTTTTTTGTTAAGTTTGTAATGTGAATAATACTTTTCCTGTTTATCAGTTGAATTTGACTAAATCTCACACTGGTGTCTTGATTTGGACTTTCATCTAGGGCATGTGAGTTCATGGAGTAGTAATTACTTGAGATGTTTTGCAGCAATGTATTGTTCTTGATATTGAAGGTGCCACGACTCCCATATCATTCGTCTTTGATGTTCTTTTCCCCTATGCCCGTGACAATGTGAGGAACCACTTATTTGCTACATATGACACTGAAGAAACTCAAGATGATATTAGGTTGTTGTGTGCCCAAGTAAGATTGATTTCATTTACTTAATATCTCATGTTAAGAGTTTTTTTTTTTTTTTTTCATGATTTGGTTCTAGACTCTTTTTAAAGTAGCACTTGGACACAGTTGTTTGTTTAGCTTTCATGACACAATAAAAGGAAAAAAAAACACCAATCAGGACATCAATGTAATGCCTTAGTTTAGACTGGAGATTCCAAGTCAGCATATTTAGACTATTTACTTCTTTGTTTTTAAAAAATTGTGTTGCAACCATGCGAACACACACACGCACGCACATGCATGTGTGTGTTATCGTGATCATCTTACTGGTAGCTCTCTATTTTGAAATCAACGATATTGAGAAACAAGTGAAATTTGGAGCCATGTACACCACCCGGTATATCATCCTCTGAATTGACAATGCCATCTCCAAGAATAATGGCATCTCATAACCCTTCAACTTTTGTCTTTCCATCTCATGTCATCTCCAATTTTCTCCTTGGGGTTATCCTTGTGTAATGTCCTTGTTTTGGGCATAAGCCTCTTAAACCTGTGTTGTTGTTGCTTTGATGTTCTTTCTCAATAAAATCTACAGTTACTTCTCAAAAAAAAACAAAAAAAAAAAAAACCTATGATAGCAACTACCTTTGTCATTTGTTTCTCAAAATCCCTAGACGCAAGCGCAAACACTAACATGAATGTTTTGATACCCTTTTCTAAGAAACATCTGACCTTTAAAAGTAGAAAACATTAACTTTTAATTTGATTTCAATGATGATGCAGCCCTATTGGATGAAATTGGCTAGCACTAAACTACTTGGCTCAATGGGACTGAACAAAAGGGCCACTGACCAGAAACTAGTTAACAACCCTCAAGCAGGGGCATAAATGCAACTACAGGCCATCTTGATCCAGTCAGCCCCGTAGCCAGCCAAACTTGCCCAGCGGCCACTCATGCTGCTAGGTCCATGGTGAGGCCCAGCCATGACGCAGAGCACGTCACTGTTAGACACTACACATTGCCTGCACAATCCTTGCTTGCAAAAGGCAAAGGCAACATGCAATATTAAAGAATGTTCCTCATAATTGTTTACCTTTAATTTAGGCAGCTTGGATTTTGTTTTGTTTTAAGAACTTATGAATATGATTCTTTCTAGGGCTGTTAAGATTTCATATAAATATTAATAATACAGCAGCGTCCTTAGTTCTTTGGTTGTTTCATCTTCTTCGACCGTTTCAACAATTGAACTTGGGTGTGTGTGCGCATGTGCGCGTGCGCGTGCACGTGCGTGCATGTGTATTGAGTTGGGGGTGTGATTTTTCTGAACTATGCGTGATCTTGAATAATTATCCTTCTTCTATTGTTGTTTTGCACCACATGTTGGCAAGGATCAAAATAGCGGTTGCAGAGGGTGTAGCGGCCACTAGCAAAAATGCCACGTAGCGGGTGATACGTAGCGGTTGCGGCGAAACGTAGTGGCGTAACGGTGTGAATTATTTAAATAGTCAAAAGAACTCAAATCTTATGTAGAAGTCAATCTTGTCGTTTTTTAGTAATTTGGATTTTGGAACCTTTTAAGGGTAGAGACAACTTTAATAAAGGCTATTGAGGAGAAAAAAAAAGGAAAAACAGTGTTTTAAATTAAAACTTCTTGGATTTTATAGGTTTTAGAACGTAGCGCCGCTAATTTTAAAATAGTGTAGCGGCCTCCACCGCTACGCCCGATAATACGGCCGCTACGTATGATCCATGCTTGTTGGTAATTTTGATCGTCAAGATGATGTTCTATTGTTACATCAGGCCCTCTTTTTGGTTGCAGATTGATCCAGGAAGGCTGAATCTACATCAAATGAACTGGGAAACTTTAAGAAAACTTTTTCGTGATGACAAACATTATATAAGTACTTAAAGAGATCTAAATAGCCGGGAGAGGGGGGGAGAGAGGGAGGGAGGGTTTTGTTTCATCACAAAGGGCTAATGGCATGAGAGAGAGAGAGAGAGAGAGAGAGAGAGAGAGAGAGAGAGAGAGAGAGAGAGAGAGAGAGAGAAGCAAAATGGAAAACAAATCAATTTCACTTTTTATTACACTTTACAGCCATTAAAAAAATGATTTGCCCCACTCAAACTTTGGCATTAGATCAGGCCCTCCTTTTAGCGCACATGGAACCCTTCAGCAACTTGTTTATACATCTACTTTCTGTTTTTAGAATATCCAAGAGAAAGACTTGAGTGAAACCTTTCTACATAATGAAGAAGAGCTTCCTACAAGCTATTAACCAATTAAGATTCCATCCTTTATGTCACTTTAAGGAGGATTATTTTACTTTCCTAAATAGCTTTAAAGAGCAAACCTGCATCCAAGTCTTGAGCCTCACCAACCAATGCTTCCCAAAAGTGGCGGTGGTTTGGATGATCAACATGTTGGTCAAGTATCAGCACTACAAGATACCTATTTGCACCGCTTGGATCAGTCAAAAACTGCTAAGAAGGTGCTAAAATATTTCTGTACATGATGACCCATATCTTCATCGTGCCCTTGATCCACATGGGACATTGCCATGCCCAACCATTAGTATTATTTATGGTCCATGTGAGATGACCATATGGCATATGGCTTGTATGTCCAATACATTGACCATATTATTTGCTTGCTTCACTTTTAGTATTTTTTTTTTTCATTTATAGTGTTCTGGACTAAATTACCCATAATAATTATACAACCAAGATCGATAGTGCTACTTTTTTATGAAACACTGCATACACACAATAAGAGTTGGTCGGCAATTGCATTCTCTAAATTTTCTGCCTTCATGTTTTTTCAATTCCAATTAGAGTTTGGGCATGTGAATCTCCTTGGATTTAATTTTAGAGCATTTGAATCAACACTTTGTGGCCATTTTGATGCCAGTTTGATTTTGGACGCTGGAATCTGGTCGACTACATAGACCCAGCTTTCATCAAGTTGTCACCTTTTGGTTAATACATTGCAAAAGATACCTCCTAGAAGAGACCATATACGATGTGGTTTCTCTTTACTTGTAGACTAATTTTATGGCATTGGAATAGAGATTGTGTTTTCACCACCCTAATACTCTTGACAAAGACTTGATTCTAGAGAACTAAATTGATCATAATGCTTGAAGAACATTCTTCCTCATTCACCCTGGGGATGCTTTGTTACCTCTACAAACCTAGGAGAGATTCCAAACCTGTATTTTTAAGGTGTAGAGAATAGATAATATGCTGGTTTTTATCCTATAGATGCATGCTATTCGTTTTGAACATCTATTCAAGGTATCCATGTTCCATAATTTGTTCACAAAAGTACATAGATACTTCTTTGCTGCATTTGGTTGTCTTTTAGTGTTTCTGTCCTATACTTGCTATCCTATGCTCTGATCATGGTTTCAGATAATGAATTATGATCATGGACCTTGCCCTGGAATGCTAGAAGTGACCCCTATTAGAAGCACTTGTCACCCATTATTTATTGTTCCCTTTTTTCCTTCTTATTTTTCTTTTCCTCTTTTCTCCATTGAAAGTGGACTGTACAATATTTAAACTTAATCTTTGCAGGCTACCTATCAAAAGGATGAGACTGTCCTGTTGAGGATTTTTTGGCTCATTGTCTATCCACAATGTTGACATCAGATCAATGGTCTAGACCGTCAAACTGTTGGCCTCACTTTTATATAGTCAAGAATCCAGGATGCTGTGATATGAATTCTATGATCCACGGATACTTCGAAATGGGCAACGTATCGTGTCGTATCGTATCCGATACTTCTCTTTTTATGTGTACAATTTGTGTCCCTGCCGTGTCTATGGCGTGTCCTCGCCGTATCTATGCATCATAGGATATAATCAAGTCAACACCATATTACTTCTGTTTTCAATGTTAAAATTTTCATCTGACCTGAAGTACATGTGAATGCCTGTTTCGATTCCGAAGGCAGCATCCTCTTATTTGAAAGTCTCATAGATTGGATGGTAAATGGGTTTAACTTCTCATACAGGTTCATGAAGATTTGGAGCAAGGTGTGGCAGGTACAGTGTCTATTCCTCCAGACAATGCTGGGAAGGATGAGGTAATTGCAGCGTTGGTAGCAAATGTGGAAGCAATGATAAGGGCTGACAGGAAAATTAAAGCTCTAAAAGAACTGCAGGTAATGAATTTGACTATTTTTCCTGAAATTTGTGGACCAACCCTCTTTAGGGGCTGGTCCTTGGAACCCATCTACTTTGATTACATTTCTACTTGCAGGGCCATATATGGAGAACTGGATTTCAAAATAATGAATTGAAGGGGGTAGTTTTTGACGATGTACCAAAAGCACTTGAAAGGTGGCATGCTATGGGCATCAAGGTTATTGTACTAACTTTGCTTGCCTCATTTATAATGCTCCATATGACTATGATCTCTGATATTGTAAAAAACAGAAGCACTATTTCAGCAACATTATTATTGAAGATCTGTTATAAACTTTCTGTCTGAAAGAACCAAATGGTAACCAATAAAAAAATAGGCTTTTAAAGAAAGTTTTGCATTTTATTTCTTCTGAAGACCAATATCTCATCATTCAATTATGATTGTTCACTGCACTGGCTATCAGTTTTTGGTGGAAAAGAATGAAAAGTGGCACCCTGCCACATATCTTCATTTTGCCGCCCTTAATTCGGTCTTAACGAATCGCTGGTGACCTGAATGATGTTTCTTCTCAAATCACTGGGGATATGTCCAATTGAACCTTAGAGGAATTTTTATTTTTTATTTTTGAATGTTAACCTTCATTGAACAGACTTAACAGTATAAACGAGGGGAATACTGAAAAACCAAAAAAGAAGAGAGAGAAAAAAAAAAAACACAAACCAACACCACCAAAATCAGACCTACAAACACAATAGCCAGAGAGAGAAAGAGAGGAACCACTAACAACCCTAGCAACCAGAAACATTAAAGGAAGACCACCTCCCTCCAATTCCACCTTAGAGGAAATTATTGCTAATAGAAGGCAACGGTGTTGTCGTCTTCCTTCATGTTCTCATGTTATGAGCTTTAAAAAAACTCTGTTTTTCACCATCTAAACAACCTCATGATGTCGAAAATATTTTATTTTATTTTTATTTTTACTTTCTAAGATGACAGCTTGTTTTCCAATTTCATTCATAGAAAATTACTTTGATTTCGATGACGTGGGGCTTACATTTCTTGGAGCTGCTAAAATTAGTAGTGCTGCTTTAGTTATTCATTGTCTAACTGCTTTTAAAGTTTGGTGGCCATTGTATCTCTGGAAATTAGAACTTAAGACAGGATATGAGTCTCTCCATCTTTTCTTAGAAGTATTCATCACACTGAAACGGGTTCTCAAGTCTCAACCCATGTACTTGGAACACATACAAAATGGTATTATTCGAAACATGTCCATTACAATTTGTTTAATATGTTATTCATTTCCCATTTTTCTTTTATTCTAATTCCATAGAAGGAAATATCATTTGATGCTTATTTTTGTACATTTAACTTTCGGCCTTCATTTTTAACCACTTATGTCACATCCCGGTCCCGAATTCACCTGGCCAAAGGTAAATCTCGAGGTGTGACATGCGTACTCCCATGCTCATTACACCTATTTCGGGTCAAGTGTGAGTCACGAAGGAGAAAAAATCACAATTTCCACTCGTGAGACATGCTCACAGGCACCTGTCCTTGTACAATTATCAGCGGAAGCATTAAATCAAACATATAAAGGTATCATATCATGAGTCATCCAACATTCAAGTTCATTAAACAAAAGATGATTCCATTACTATTAAGAAGTAGAGATTTAAAAACATACTCCACCGCAATAATACAAAAGTATTTATATACACCAATACCAAAAGTAAGTTTAATTTGTTCAACTACACAAAAGTATTCTGTTTGCCAAAAGATGATGTGTAACGCTCTCGGAAAACACGAGCTAGACAGCTCCTTCGGCAGTCCATTCTTCTATCCCTGGAGGTACCTCGACGGCCTCCTCCTCTCCCTCCACGGTCTCTTCAAGACCGAGATTGGGATCTGCGTCTGTAACACCAAGAATAACTAGTGAATACAACGATTCAGCTGAGTATAAGCAATAATTCATTCCCACATGTTATATCAAATTCAGAATTAATGACAGCAGAGTGAAAGAGATCAAATAACAGGACACAAGGCAAAATCGTGCAGTTAAAGTGAATCATGCTTTCAGAATCAATGATAATTGAAAAACATGTACAATCTAGTTGGTAACCACATTAGCTAAATCCCCTCAATGAGGGCACGCATTTTGGGATGTCACCAGTGACCCGGCCAAAGGTTCAACTAGCTACCCGAGTTCTGGAGTTCCTGTGCTCCAGACTGTTTACTGCGCAGAGACGTTCACAAGTCTAAACCAAAAGCTAACCATGTCGGGTATCGTCTGATCGAAGCTAAGTAGTAACGACTCATTTAATCAATAACAAACTGAACTTGAGTAGACACACGGTCATTCATATGGTACAATTCAATTCATTCAGGTACAATCACTAATCTACTCAAGACTTTTCAAGTTAACAGTAGTATGACCATTAAGACGGAAATACAAGTGAAATACAGTTACATTCATCAACACTAAGTATAGTGTATGAAATCACGAATATGATAACAAGATGTTTTATGCATTAAAATTCAGGGAGACAAGGATTGTTAATAGCCAAAACTATTCTAAACATTTGTCTTTCGCTACCATCCAATGCATTATAAAATTATAGGATTCAATGTATCGTTATTCGTTAATTGGTGTCACATTATGTATTAGTATACATTGAATTTCCATAATTTAATAATCATGGTTTAGAATGAAATGAATGAATTAAACATGTGAAATCCTTGCCTCAAAAGGGTTCCACACATTAAAAGGGTTTTCCGGTGGTCAATGCGACTAAAAGGTACCATTGGGTAAGCCCTACAAGGTCCTTTGAAAAGTTTCCAGAATTTCAAAGCTTCTGAACAGTCGGTCACCTGGCGGTTGCTTGGCAGCTGGTGAGGTCGGCTAACCGCCAGGTAACCGCCTGGTCACCACGGTTCCCCTGACAGAAGGGTTGTATTCTGGAAAGCTGACCACTCAGGGTCAGCTAGCCGCCTGGGGTCACTTTGCTAGCCGCCTGGTGACTGCCCGTTCAGCTGATGAAAAACAGCATTCTGGAATGATGACCGCCTGCTGGGCGGCTAGCCCCAAGCGACCGCCCAGCTTGCAGACAGCATTCTGAACGTATCAGAATGTCCATCTTCTGAAGCCCTCTCTCTTCTGAACCATTTCCAATATTTCCCTATACAATCACCTGACCAAGAGAGCTTCTTTGTCTCAATTTCCACAACATGCATTCACCTAATTGCACCTCAATCATATAAATCAAGAACAAAAGTGATTAACCCCATTCCATTTACATTTCTATTAACATGCAAGAGGCTGAAATAACACCTAGACTAAATTTCCATTCAAGAGTCAACATAAACAACATGTATTGAGAACATTGCTTATACTTGCCTTTTAACCAAGCTTTCACACACTCAATCTCCCTCTTGAGACAAAACCAAGAAAATCCCCAAAATAAAACCCTAACCAATAAACCAATGGGAAAAGTCTGTAAGAATGCATGCATGTGACAAACATGAGTTCCATTGGCTCAATCACTACCATATTTCTAAGAAAAGAGTGAAGTTCTTACCAAAGAACTGATGGAAGATTGTAGGGCTGAGTCTAGTTCAACCAAGCTATGAAGATGAAGAGGAAAGCATAGAGGAGTCACATCTTAACCTAGATCATACATGCAAGATCTATATCCTTGTAGATTTGAGAGAAAGAGAAGAAAGAAAAACAAGGAAAGGAAGGGAAGTTTGTCCTCTGTCTAGCAAGTAACTGATTGAATGAGTTGAGTTCTGTAGTGAAAAGGTTAGTCTTTCAGTGTTTATAAGAAAGTCCAGGTTCTTATATCGATTTACACTTTGAGTCAAAAGTAAGCCTACTTAATTAATTTGAGGTCAAATGAGTAAGTGATCAAAATGAAATATGACGGGCTCGACGAGATACACGCGATGACGCCAAGATGATGCGCATACGATGCAAAATGAGAAAATCCTAATTTACGGAAAAGTCCCCGGCTCTATATAACAACTTATGACATCAATCCTATGTATTGTAATGCAAACGAACAGGCCAGTATAAAACAATTTCTTGATTCGTAAAGCTATAACATAAACAAGCATTTGTCTACATATGTAAAAATCAGCTTGAAATTGTAGGAACTAGAAGAGACATGAAGAGAGCCACTTTGAGAGTCACCTCGTGTGACTGCATGTTCGATACCTCCTGACTAAAGAACAAAGTTCTCCATCACATGGTTCTCAACCAATTCCACTTAAATGGATAGAAAGAATTTGGATGAGTATGTAAAATTATTTGAAATTGGTACCAGCTTTATGTACTGAATATCCATTTATGATCATACTGGTATGCTATCAACAGATATCTTACACTTTTTTAAGTGTTCCAAAAAACTGCGTTGGCTTCTTGTTAATGTGTGGGAATTAAATTGGCAAATTTAAAAACTTATGGGGGCAAAAGAAAGCAGTCATGGCGATTATTTGGGAAAAGCTAATTGAAACGATATCATTTCTTCTACTTAACCTATGTAGATCCAAAGCATCAATGTTTTATGAGCCTTAAAAGACTTCACCTTAATCATATATTTTGAATCCTAATAGATTCCTTAATCCGGGAAGGTTACTTCCTTAAGGACTTCTACCGGATAGACATAACAGTCTAGGTTTTGGAGTTAAAATTTGATGCAGGACAGACCCATGGGGACAAATTCTTGATTATTACTTTGGAGGCCTACTTCTTAGTTCCACATCTTTTGATTATGTTCTCTTATGCTGTGATAGGAGGAATGCTACTATAACTTTATGATTATTGTTTATTACAAAAGATATATTTTATTTCACTTCGGTGTTGAAAGATTTGAAAACTCAACGTAAAAATCAATTGGGTCAAGTTGACTCGAAGACGGGCAGACCTTGCTGTTGACTAGTAATATCAAACTTCTCATAATGAAATATGGTCATCATTTATTAAGACTTGAATGTAAAGGTCGAGCCACCATTTATCCCCTATGTTTATACTATACATTATACACCCTTGACCATTTTCGGTGACATCAAAACTCGAAAATAGGAGTATACATTATGGTGTTAGTACATTGCTCCAGTTGATAAGTACTGCAAAAACGAAGGACAAAAACTTTTATATGAAAAGTTGGCCAAAGTCCATGCTCTTTGAGAACTCTGACTTAAAAAATGAAACCAAGTCATGTTGAGCTGTTCATTTTTTCTACTTAACTCATCAATTTTTTCTGACTATTTGCATTACAAATTATCTCAAAATCCTGAGATTTCGAGTTATCTAGTTATTTAAAGGTGTGCCATTCAGATTTGGTGGTCCATTGATGAGGCTACCATTGTCTCTGTGGTTTTCTCAACCATCCTTTATGGACACGTGGCATTTACCTAGGAGAAGGGAAATTGTTCCTGCTTCCTAGGACTTTGTTCGCGAATTCGTCAATTAAGGCTACCCATGGTTAGGCATGTAAGTCGATGCCAAATTGTCATAGCAAGATGGTTCTCCATTCTTCTCCCTATGAAATTGAATCCAAGCATTTAAGAGAATTTGATGGTCATTTTTTCGTCTTCACCTTGATCATTTTTATTTCACTCCGTTTATCCTAGAAAACCATTTTCCTTTGACAAGGATTTTACTGTCAATTGGGTGCACATTTAAGGAGTTGTGATTTTCATTTCATTCCTTTTAACTTTTAAGTACCTTCCATTTAGAAAGAAACTTTAAAGAATAATATTATCTACCACATTGACTTTTATATTAATTTTTTTATGATATCTTAACCGTAATGTACATTTTTTTTACCCTGCATGGAGGACTTGAATTCACATACTATCACAGGCATGATGTCCCAAGCAGCTGAGTCAGCTATAACCTGAAACAATGCCATGTATGAATGTACAAAAAAAATTGCAATAATCACTTATTTATCTTCTTGCAGGTGTACATATATTCTAGTGGAAGTAGGGAAGCTCAAAGGCTTATCTTTGGAAATACTATATACGGAGACTTAAGGAAATATTTATGTGGATTTTTTGACACCATGATAGGGTGTGCTTTCTTTTGCCTTTTCTGATTAAATAAATATACATATTTGTTGAGTATAGTTATATTATTACAGGTGTATCAATGAAACCTTGCTTTGTTTTCCCTTGATGTGCAGAAACAAGAGAGAAACACGTAGCTACTTGGAGATCTTCCAGTCAGTAGGAGTAGATAAGCCATCGCAGATCTTATTTGTGACAGATGTTTACCAAGAAGCTATGGCTGCAAAGGCAGCAGGTAAACTTCTCAGATACTTTGCTAGATGACTTTAATTTTCAGAAAAAGTCAGTAGTTATCGGGACAATGAATTCAATTACTGGCAAGTGCTGTGCAGCTTATGTGAACCTTTTTTTTTCTTCAACCATTCAAGAAGTGGATCCCTCCATAAACTTGATCCTCTCTTTCCCTAAAAGCGATCCCAATCTATCTCTATTCAAGATAAAAGAGAGCAGACCCCGACTGATACATGGTTGGGCCTACTTCTTTAGCAGTTTCACCAAATGAAATGCACTGGCCATTGGGCAGACTATGATTGAATCAGGGCCCTGGGACCATCGAAGTGGGTATCTGAAGCATTTTTCTTTAGTAATATTTCATGTACCATAGGGCTGCCTATATTGCATTTCATATCTTGGTTGTCTTGAAACTCTCATAACGGCAGTTGGTAATTGGTATGCTATTCGTTTCTCAGGATAGCCATTTAATTCCTCATGCTTTCACGATAGCATCCCCATACTCGAACAACATTTCGGAGTACCCACCCCAGGTTTGAGCTGGCCATGTCAATAAAACTCACACACATCAAAATCCATGGTGACTCCAACCTCATCGTTAATCAGTTTAGTGGGATTTAGGAGGCAAGAAAGCCGGATATTCGGCCATACTATCAAAGAGCAAAATGCTTGATGGAGCAATTTCCTACTAAAACCTTGGATCATATAGCAAGAGGACAGAACTCTTGGCCAGATGGATTAGCCGGATCAACATTGGAAGGAGGATCCTTCACAGTGTTTGTGAATGGCTACATTATTCTGTCCGCCCAGTTTAGTCTCTGGTTTTTTAAAAAAAAAAAATTGGTATAGTTTCATCTGAGACAGGCCAACACATGACTCAATATCACATCCAAATACTTTTTTATTTCTACCATGTCCATATCCAATGGATATGATATGGAATTAAGACTGGATGCTATGAGATATGATACCGTATTAACACTGGATACTGATTCTTTTTTTTTTTTTTTGGTACCCCAATACTGTGAGATACTTGTAATATGCTATTTTAGCGTATCTTACTGTACTAGGTATGTTATTTCGTATAAGGTTATATAACTTTCTTCTTTTCAAGATGGTGTTTGAAAAGAATGTTACTACAAAAGTTAAATTTTGAAATGTTCTAAAGAAACAATCAGGTTGCACTCTCTAATCAAAACATGATATTCAAAACATGATATTGATATCAAAATTCATGTGACAGATAGTATCATGCATCCATCTCATGTATTAGATTGGAAGGGTCACACATTCATATCCATTCCCTAGATTTCAAAAGGTGCAGTCCATGTCCAAGCCAGTCACACAATTTCAAAGGTGACTCAATTTTTTCATAGGCTTGTCTTATATTTAACCCATCTCTTTCATAGGCTTCTCTTATATTTAACTCATTTCATGCATTCTTATTTAAAATCAGGAAGTCCTCTCTTTTCTTTCTTCTTCTTGGTTTTTTTTTTTTTCAGAAGTAAAGCTAATTCATTGACGGCCCTTCTACTGATTAAACATCTTGCCAGAGTTTCATTTTTAATATTCCCTTACACAACAAACAAAGAAAAGTACAAATCTAATACTTGAAGCCATAAGGCCTAAATGAATTTTCATTGATCCTATCACATAGGCCCAACCATTATTTCATGATTTGGTGCAACTTAGTTTAAATACTACACCTTTTTTTTCACTTTATAACGTTCGCATGGAACTTTAAAAGCCTCAACCTTTTTAATTGAAGCTTAGAAAGGCCAAGATATTTTGGGTGATAATTGTCAAGTTTCCCCATAGATTCAAACTCTTTCCCTAACATGCACAACACTTCTCATTATCATAGATTGAATGTTCAACATTTTTAGCTATTAATTGATACTCCTAATTTGTTGTTTCAGGTCTGGAAGTAATTATATCCATCAGGCCAGGAAATGCACCTCTCCCTGAAAATCATGGGTTTAACACAATCCAGTCCTTTTCAGAAATCTGAGCAAATACCATCTGTAGCTTTCCAAATGACATTTTTATTAGCGTTTTTTATGGAAATTCTGGAATATTAATAAAATTACCATCTATTTATATATTTACTAGGCCAAAACACTGGTGATGTGGCCAATTCAAATATTTTTCTTTATCTCATGATCAAAATGCCCTCTTCAGTGACCACTTTACAATGTTCAGGTAAAGGTTCTTTCGATTATTTAACAATTCCTCTCCCTTTAATACATTCTACAGCCCACCGGCAAAAGGTGCCTGTGTTAAGCACCGGCGATCGACTGATGGCATTCTCACCCAAAAACAGCCTATATTTGCAACTTAAAATCTGCAATGTGTATAATGTCATCTATCTCCATTTTGAAAGAGGATTTTACCCCAATAGTAGAATAATAAACAAAATTATCAAAAGGTGCATGTGGTAAGCATGAACTTGAATGGAAAAATGATAATAACAAGTGTATACATAAAAATGATAGCTTGAAGATATGGAGATGAGCTTAAATGGATGGAATAATACTGGTGATATGTATGCTCAACTTGAATTTTACCCATCAATGTTGGGTCCAAAGAATGAGCCAGGTTAAGTTGGGTTGGCAGGTCGAATAGCATGTATGTATATAACTTGAACCCAACCCATTGATTGATTGGGTTAGAAATGTTACCCCCAACTTAAAAAAAAAAGCCTTTAAATTTAAATAGCTAGGTGGGGTTCTAGTCAGGATAGTGGGGCTGGGAAGTGGGAAGAAAATTGCCACTCCTACCAATATGGTCCACAACTGTTTCTATCGATTATCATAACTTAAAGATCATGTACATTTGTCTTACCTGTAATTTCATTGGATGGTGGCCAGCTTGGCCTGTAGCCATCAACGTAATTTCATTTGAGTTTATAAGTTCATAGTGATCCTTGGGTACTTGGTGCATGGGTGACATTTCGAGGCGAAGAGACAGACAGAGAGAAATAAAGATGGAGCTAGAGGAAATTAGTTTGTCTCATTTCCCAACAAAAAAAAGGGTCAGAATCATGGGACTTTCACTCATGAGATGCCTCGTTGAGACAATTGGAACTCCACTGTCGAAAAAACTTTATACTGCTCAAATCAGACGGCATCCTCTTAAATAGAATGTGGCAAATTTTACTTCAATAGGTGTTTTTCTTTTATGCATGGGTACGTGTGTTTGGTGGTGAAGAGAGTAACCAGAGGCAATGTATTTCCTCATTTTCCACTGAAGAAGTCTCCTTTTGATCTGTCTTATGACTCCGAACAATATTGCCTAATCCTGTAAATGCAATCCTTTCTTAGCTTCTTTTCCTTAGATGACATGGTGGTTAATTTTTCCTCAATAATTTGGTAGGGTCTAAGACCTTCTGTAGTCAAGGAGCATCATGACTAACCAAGTGTTGGGAATCACATGTGATGGGATGGATAAATGGATCTTGATGGTATCGACATGGGCTTGACATACATTCCAATCTACATATATGAAAATTACGTAGAATAGACTTATCTAGAGAATTCTCATCTACTACGGAAATTATGCAGAAGTGTATGGAGCATTCTAGAATAACAGGGATAAGAGTATTAATTAGGATTGTGTGATACAAAATGCTCCAAAGAAGGGTCCAAAAGATTTCTCATCCGTTGAACAAATAACATTTGTATAGGATTAAAGCAACCTGACATTCATTTGTAAGCAAACAAAAGTTTTGAGAAATCAATAAAAAGCTCTTATTTCTCTAGGTGTTGTTCTCTCTTCTATGCTTATTAAGAATGTTATATATATATAAAGAGCTGTGCAACTATAATCACTAAATATTGTATCTGCAACCTAATCATATCTTGTTGTTGAGCTTTAAGAGTCATAAAAGTTCCAAACGTTCGTCTAATTAGCCACTAAAATGGTTAAATGAAACACCACCATCTTCACTTTCAGTACCAGAGAAAATCCAGATAGATGATAGATTTGCTGGTCATGTGCCTTAAATTGCTAGACCCTCAATATGCCTGCTAGCCATTTAGGAAGATAACAAGAGAGTCAAGATTCCTTTTTGTCTTTCCAATAGTCTTCTGACAGTGGGTGTGGTAGCTGCGCTAGAACAGAACAACCACCACAGGTGCATATAATTATATTTTTCCTCAGTCTCTTTATTATTGACCTATTTTAACTTGAATGCTGAAAATTACTATGGGAAAAAGGTCACACCAATATGAATGGTGGACTGCCCTTTTTTAAAATCCCTCTTGACTGGAATCTCCTCTGAATGGATTCTTTCTTCTGGCCTTGTTAGGGAAAAAAAAAAAAAACAGCTTATGGGTGAGCTTTTTTTTGCAGAATGAATGCCTTCTCATCATCAACTAACAATAGGACTATAGGAGAGTTCAACACTGCAAAAGATAGAGAGTAACAAACCCACAGATTCCCAGCAAAGAATCTCTAAATGATCAAGTTGAAGGAAAATGGAAAGAAGCAATACTTGAGAGTGAGAAATGTGTTTTTTTTTTTTTTCTTCTTCAAATCAGATGGAAGAAAACATCCATCCATTAGGGAAAAGGAAAACAGAGAGGGGGAAAGGAGGAGGAAAGAAAAAACAGCTCAGGACTTACATCTCATGTTGATCTCTATGATAGACATGAAAAATGGAACCTCCAAAACAGTGTAAAATAAGAGATCAACTGTACAATTGAAGCACAAATACTGAAAATCATTCACCTATGTTTCATCAGCATTGCTAAAATCCTTGCAGGCCTCAAGAAGAAGAACCCGATAGCCGCGGAGAGGTCTCTGGAAACAGAGGCAAGAGCCTGGGCTCAGATTCTCGCGGCGTTGACATAGGCGATGGATGCAAATAAAACCCTTTCTCTGCAATTGCTTTCTCCTCTAATGCACTGAAATCTCCTGGAGGTGCAGGTGACCTTTTGAATGGGTCTGGAATCAATGGTGTAACAGGGCTGAGAGCAAGGGAAGGGAAATCAAGCATGCTTGGTGAAAGGATCTCAGGTTTGCGCAGCGAGAACCCATTGTGGCAATTGTTTTGGAAGCCTGGCATGAATGGACTAATCTTGAGGTTCTTGAGGCTGTTTCTCCTCTCATAGAGCTTGAAAGCTGGTTTTTTTGGGCCTGTTTTGATGGGTGCCATTGCAGTTTTCGACAGATCAGTAGTCTTGGAAGCCTGTTTGGTGGTGGTCTCTGAAGAGCCAGTAAGCATCTGGACTACTTGTTTGAAAGAGGAGGTGTCTGCTTGGATGAAGGTTGTTGGGTAGATATTGGTTTCAGATCTTGGGATGGTTTTTGGGGTCAAAGGGATTCCATTGCTGCTGCTGCTGCTGTTGCTACTGGTGTTTGATGTTGTCTGGAATGCTAGATTCTCTTTCTCTTGAGATTTTGGGTGGGATTCCATTGATGGGTTGTTTTCTTTTTTAGCAGGAGAAGCAAGAGGAGGAGAAAGAAAGCACAAAGGAGAGATGGGTTGGCTTTGATTGATGAAAATGTGGAAGATAGAAAGTGAGAGGGAGCGAAGATAGGTGTTTGTGTGTAGAAGAAGGTTGATAAAACAAGTCTCTCTCTCTCTCTTTCTCTCTCTCCTTTTGAAAAGTATTGGGGTAGCGTCTGTTTTTTATTGGTTGTCTTTGTCTCTCTCTCTCTCTCTCTCCTCTTTTTTGAAATGTACAAGGGCATTCTGTTGGTATGTTAGTGGAATCTAAGGCAAATGAAGTTGAAAGAGTCCATTGGCCATTGCAGAATTCATCCTTGTAAAGATCGTCAAAAGATTCAAAATGTCCCATTGACTTTGGGGCTGGCTCTGACTCTTAAGTTGATGATACAATGATGGATTCTTCTCTCTTCCAATCCTAGCTTTTCTTGCTTTTCCCAAAATCACCCTCCACATAAAACCGCCATGATTTGGTACAAACTAGATACCATTGCTACCTACCTGAATGAGTCTTGGATCTCCTGTTTTTTGGTTAAAACATAGTATGACTCATCCAATCAAGATTTGCTAACGGAATGAAATTCTATGCACCCTCTCAATTGCTTCTTTGAACGAAATAAAAAATAAAAAATGAGATTTTATACATTTATCGAATCTTAATTGGATGAAACGGTATCTCATGTTTCAACGAAACAGGAATCCGGACTCCTATCTGAACGTGTTTTACTCCAATCCAACTTCAACCATTTATGAATGCATCCCGAATCTCCGATCCAACCCACCTAGAAAGTTAAGGTTCAAACTGGACATTTAACTAACAGGTTGGATTTGGGTTGGCCTAATATGTCATAGAAAAGGGTAAAATGTCAATCCAAACTGAACCTAGAAATGAAAAGGTCAACTTTACTTACTGGATCACATTCAGGTTGAATTGCCACCCCTATGTAGAGTTGGTCTTTCTTCTTACTGATTTTTGGCATAAACTATAATCTGATTCGAGTGTAGGCATCATCAGTACGACCATCAAGAGTGTGGAGCCCACAAAGTGAGTGGTCCACCATTAAGGATCATGGAATTACACTTACAAGGATCTAATGCTTAGCTTTAGATTTTGAAAGCAAAAAAACAAAGGGTATCACATTCTCATTGATGAAAGGAAGAGGCTACAGAGGGGACCACCACATGCCTATACCATGCGTTCATTACAAGTGAAGAGGCCTCTTATTTGCAAATGCCAGGAATCCAAGGCAAAGGTTTTTGGAGTTCCTCACAAAAGTTCCATACATGCAAGAGTAGTGGCCTAACAATATTTTAATTACACTCAATCCACACACATTCACCTAAGCCTCTAACAATCAGCGCTACAAATAGGGATTGATTCTGGTTATTTTTTAAGAAGAGGGGTGTTTCACCAACTGAGCTACCAGCTGATGTGCTATTCAGTTTTTTATTGACTTGATTGAGTCCAGACGAGTCATCTCGACTCAATGGTTTATGAAATCAAAAAATTTAAATGATTCTGATAAAGTATTTGGTCATACTCGGCCAAGTTACTCAACTCAGTGACCATCCTACTGGATATGAAGAGATAAATTCACTAAAATTGGTGTCCCATCATTGCACATCTGGTACCTACTGCTTCAGCCAATGGGAGCCTGGAGAAAACCTTCCCTCTGCCTACTTAATCTTATAAGAATCAACTGCCAAAGTGCTCACATGGGCATGTTTGGCAATTAACTTCTCTAAAGTGAAGTGAAGTATTTCTAGACAAGAAATGACACTTGTGATATCAAAAGTACATACTTTCACCATTCCCTCCCAACTTTTCAAAAAAAGTAAAAAAAAAACAACCTCATTTTTCCACTAAAAGACAAAAAAAAATTTCACATTTCTATACAAAAAGTCAACAAGATTCCATACCAAACAACTAAAAATAAAACACCATCATAACACCAATTATTTTATTCTCTCTTGATTTGATACTTCTCTAGGGCTGTAAGCGGTCGGTTTTCGGTCGGTTTTACAACATATGACACCCGGGCCGAAACTTTCGATTTTACAATTTTGCAATAACCGAAACCGACTAAAGTACATATACTGGACATTCGAAACCGACATTTCAGTTCGGTCGGTTTCGGTTGGTCTTCGGTTAATGAGCTGGGCCTAATTTTGTTGGGCTTCAAAAATAAAATTTATACTTTTTTGGGCCTAAATCATTAAATCCAAATACTATTTTTGAGCCGAAATCATACATACGAAATTCAGCCTATAAACTATAAAATCATTACATACAATTACATACCAAGACAAATAGCCAAAAGCACAAAATATAAAAACCATTAAATCACTCCAAGTATGTGTATCTAAGTGTGTAATACACTAAGACTTACATATGTGTAAGTCTTAACTCTTACGTGTAAGTCTTACACTTATAAAGATACATATATGTATTATGTTATATAAAAAATATATATAATATTTAGTAATTTGTTCGGTCGGTTCGGTTTTAACCGAACAGTTTCTACATAATTATAAAAACCGACTGTTAAAAAAAAAAAAACTTACAAAAATCGTTCGGTCTATTTTGTTTTAAAAAAATTTAAAAACCGGCCAAAAGGTCGGTTCGGCCGGGCGGTTCGAATTTCATGGTTAATTTTGACAACCCTACTTCTCCTCACCATATTTCAATTCACCACACATCCAAACATGAGGTTTTCTAAGAGGAGGGCTCATTGGGTAATAATTCTATAAAGAAAGGCCAATTTAGGAACCCTGAATTAATGAATGAGATGTCTTGTTTTACAACTTTAGGAAGATAATTGGGTCATAACAATCAACAGGCCACTTATTAATTAAGATTTCAATTCACCATCATTGGCTCAAACAAGAAAAGCATGTAAAATTTCTGCAACACTACAGCAGTAATTGTGCTCTCCATTTGCCCCTTTACCTCATTCACTACAGCAGAAGCCCAAATAACAAACCAATTGGATGGTCCGAACCATCAGACTAGTGACCCACATTAGTGATTGATACTGGAAAATTTTAAACAAAAATGCTGTTATATGGGTAGGAGTTCACTGATCAGTGAATTTTTAAGATCATTTTAACTAGTGCGATTTTCGGGTTATGGTCCTTCTATGATGGTGCTTATGACCTGGACGGTTTAGATCATCTTGCATAGTGCTAGATGAGCAGTAGTGGATGGTGGGGATTACTGTATTGGTGTATGCTTAAGATCACATTATGTGGTGGCCCTTTTCAACTTTGAAAAACAGAGAGAGGAAATTGACCAGTAATTGATTAAGTCACACTCAAGCACATTTTAATCAAACTTTCTATCGTTAATTTCAAAGGAGGTGGAATTTCAAACTCATCGAAAGGTATATTACTCATAAGAGTCTTGATTTTCATGCAAAAACATTACTCTTTCACTTGTAACATTGATTGATGGTTTACCTCTTTGATGGACCACACAAATCCTTGAAATGAGTCAGCCTTCATTAATATCCCTCTCATCTTTAGACCAAGAGCTCATGCCACAATGCACATCCACACACAAAAAAGAGAACACTTTTTGGAGGAATGGGTTATAGATTACTTCAGAGTTCAGACCCTTAGTAGACCTTGCACAAATCCATCCATGCATTTAATTAGAGTTCAATCTTGGAGTACAGGGTAGACAGTCTGCTAAAAGATTATTAGATCGAGCAAACTAAAGATTGGCTCCACATTTGTGAGACAGGTGGTCTGAATTGTTTAATATCAATACATGATCATTTCTTAACACTCAGACCCATAACTTGTGATGATCCAGATGAAGTGATTTTTTTGGGGCTATGACCCATCCAAGGGGTGAACCATCAATCAATGGTACAAGTTGACATCATGTTTCAATAAAACAGTCATGTTTCAGTAACATGACTAGTCAAAAATGGAATAAATCACTCCAACAGAAGTAAAATTTAGCCAGTGCCCATGAATTGGAAGATCGGCATAAATGGTGCTAAAAACTAGTCCAGTTGAAGGGGAACCTGACTCTATCAAATCTGACCCAACTCTTATGCACTTCCCATCATGAGTGAGTCAGAGAGAGGCAGTTGTGAATCTGCCAGGTATTGTTTTACTCATAGCCCATATCAAACTCAACCTATTTCCATCCAGGCACAAGAGGGAAAAGTTGACATCATCTAGAGAGGCTTGTTAAGATATTTCCTGCATTATTTGATTACTGGGCATAATCCAACTGCATCACATGGGCACATGTATAGAAAATAAAGTTTTGTAAAGGGAGTGGTCGGTATGTCTTGTCATTGGATAGAGACATTTGAATGGGAAGACTTGACTTTGGTCCAATGCTCAAGAGGGATAGGTTTTAAAATGGTGGGTGCTCACACCCCACCACCCATTTCCAATTGTGCCTTTCCAATTTGATCGATCCTCTGTACTTAGGTCCTCCACAATACCTGGGTCCTTATGTTAGGGCCAATATAGAGAAACTTTTTCTCATAGCCAGATCTACTAGCTTTCCAAGCTTGAATAAATGAGGAAGGTTGCATGAGGTTGACAATTGACATAAAACTTTTTTTACATCTAGAGCAGGAATTCCTTCAGCGTAAATTTCTCAAATTCTCCCAATCATAGGAACCCTTAATGGTCAAACCATATATTGATCCTTACATGGCATCTACATGAAGGTGACGGAGGGTAGTGGATTGATTACCAAATATAAGGGAAATCACCAATGAGAAAGTTGTGTCCATTCACTTAGCAGGGGTGAAAGAAAGCTAAGTAGTATTGATTGCCTTATTGCATTTACAACACGTGATATGATTGTAATGGGTTGTTCAACTGTTCCCATGTTACTTGTACCTTTCTCCTTTATTTTTCACCTCCTTCCTTTTCAATTCATTCTTCACTGAATTCTATGTAGAAAGAAGAATAGGATTTAAAATTAAAAAAACAATGTAACAATGAAATCTGCAGCTTTGACCTGCTAATCTAATGTAGATGGGTGTAGTTAAATAACATGGTTTGCATGGAAACTATAGTCTCTCTTTCATAACTATGATATATTTATACCAGTAGTTAGCAATTGAATGGTTAGAGAATCTGCATTGGGTGGATTTTCTGTACATTCCCAAGCAGTAATTACTTCATCTTCTTGAGGAATGCCTTTTTCTCTTGTAGCATTATAAACAATCCTATCTTCAACTTTCGTTAGAAAACATGGACCACTTTCAATGCTTTGGAGATGGATTGCCAGAGAGTGGAGACAGTCTTTGCTGGCACCTTTCATTTTATATTGTTTTCCAATATAATATAAGGCAGCAAAGAGCCTCCACCCACAAAATGGTAGACATCCTTGTGAAGTAAAGGAGAGCCAAAAGTACCCAACAAAAAAAAAATTGAAGTTTTTACATCCCAATCCCCTTTTAGTGGGTGCAATGCCAGGAGGAACAGGTGCAGAGAATTGCTTGGGGTAAAGTCAAGGTGTGCTTTTGTACCTTTTTTCTTTGGAGGACAAAAAACAATGCACCAGATGAGAAAAATGAAATTTGCTTGGGTTATAAGTCTGTGCAAATGGGGCCTATGTTCAGTGATCCGAGTCATTGATATGATGATGGTTCTTCAATTAAAATGTTGACAGAAATCTCTCCATTGAGCAGGTTCGGTTGAAGAATTTAGAAAGGAAAAGAACTTTTTGGCAGGATCTTAAATTCTTGGAAGACTGGGAATTCTGTTTTTGACAGTGAGTAAAAAATTTCTGAAATTTCAACAATTTCAATGAGCTTACTCAAGCTTCCACTTTTTTAATTAGCTTTCTGTCCATTTGTTAAAATTCATTTGATATCATCATTAGAAGTTCTCCACCCAGAAATACCAAATTTATTGCCAGTGAAGCAATTCCCACTCCTGGATCCACCAGCTTCCACTACACAAAGGATCTTAGGCCAGCAGTCATGGTTATTTTTCTGTTTCCCTATGCTTAATTTTCTAGTTGAGTGTAGACTGGTGCAACCTTTTTCCTTCTTTTAACTGTCCTTTGTTTTGTGGGCACCAATTGAAGGGTTAGGATTTACCACCTTTAGTATTTTAGGTAGGTAGTCAATGTTCACTGCTTGAGAAATGTATATTCTGTCTTTTCCTTGTCCATCAACAAAAGGAGACATGTGTGGATCTAAAAACAAATAACAATGAGACAAATGCATAGATAGGAATGTATAGTACTATCTTTCTAGTGAGGTACTAACTACTAAGGTCCATCAAACATAGAACTAAAACACAAGAATGACCTTGCGTTAAATATCAAATTGCTTCTATCAGTTGGTTAGAAAATTGAGTGTTGGATGAACAAACTTACAGGTTGACCTTGTGTGACATATTAAATTCCATTTGGAATTATACATGGATCAATGTTGTTAAAACAGCTATCCCCAGGCTGTAACACAGCTAGTAAGGGACATCGTATTGGGTGTGAGAGTGAGTGAGAGTGTGAGTTCGATTCTCCAATGTAGCAAAAAGGAAAAAAATTATTGTTAAAACAGGTTAAAATCAATTTCTATTTGCATTACCTCCTGCAACCTACCACTGGTAAAAAGGAACCCAAAAAATATCACTGTAGAAATGATGATTTTCCGAGGACAACCAAACGAAGGCATCTTGATGGGGTCCACAAGTCCTATTGAGATAAAGTACTAGAGAAACTCAACTCCATTGGCCATTTCTAGTCATCTAGTATAACTAAGACATTGAAATAAACATTTCAAATAAATAATAAGGCTTTCGGTCGTTGTCTAAGGTTCCATGACAGGAGGGCCTAATGAGGATTGATATATTTTTTTCAAAAAGATGCCCGATCCATATACTCTCGTTCACATTACAGTGGCACACATGATACATATGTGGACAATATGGACAGGGTATGATAGTGAGTCTCACCTTGTGATTGGGTCAAGATAAGACGCTCATATAGAGATTGATAAGGATAGTATTGACTCACTTTAATGCTTATGATGAAATGACTGTAGCAGGACATCATTCAAATCCACAAATATGTCCACAAGAAATTTCTCCCAGGTTCTTATATTCTTGAAGAACTGACTGTCCTAGCCAATGTAATGAAATATCTTGTCTATAAGAGAAACTTGAAGATTTTCAATGCTTTTGAGATCTCGTAAAACAAAACAGCTAAAGAGGAAAAAAAAAACCATAGCATTGACCACATATAAAAGATTGATTAAAAACATATAGCTTAGAAGTAGGTAAAATGTCAAAAAGATATAAGAGTCTTAGTATGATGATATATTGAAAATGTATCTACAATACAGAAATTAACTTATTCTACAATTTATCATGAAAGCAGTGCAATATTTTCAAAATATTGGCAACATGAGTCAGCAGTACCACCAAGTGTGCCAATACTCTCAGGTTGGATGAGTCAATGATCATATCTCAATTCGTTTGCTAGTCTAATGGAATGACAATGCTTGATCCAACCAATTCACATACATTCCTCTGGATACACACTGACCCAAATTTCTTTCAAACTGGATTAATTTGCACTGTTGGATTTGATCATGCTTTAGAAAGTTAGTTATATATTTCGAATTTAATCAACCAACAGTGTAAATCACTCCTGTTCAGGCGAAACTTCAGCCAGTGCTTATCTAGAGTAAGGTGTGTAAAGTGAGGAGTTGGATCACGCAAAGGTGGGGCTGCACCTGTCAAACTAAAACTACAAGGCCAACCCAAATGCAGAGCAGTTTTCCAACAGATGATTATAACTGGCTGCGATTTGGGTTACATCTAAGCACAAAGTAACTTCCAGATTCAAACAGTTGAAAATAGAAATATGGAAAAAATGAAGGCAACCCAAATATGCGTAATGACGCAGTTCTTTTTCATACATTCATTGGTTTACTTCCCCATTTCATTGTATTTTATTGTTTGTCTTGTGACCAACTTCCCTAGGTTGGCAGTCAGAAACTACACTAGTTAGAGAACTTGCATGATAGGCTTACATAATCAATGAAATGAAACATTTTCGCTTGAATTAAAATTATCATCTGTTCAAAGTTTGACATACAAGCCATATCATGTGGAAAGAGAGCAGCACTCCCAACTTAACATACAAGCCACCTCATGAAGGAAGAACAGAAAGCACTCACAACTTCTTGGAAGTGACCAATTCAGAGATTCACAACTTTGAACAAAAGAAAGAAAAATGGAGTTGGGATAGTGGAGCTGCTCTGCAAATCAACAGCGCGTTCACTAGGTGTGAGACATTCATTGAAAATGCAACTTCCTTAAGAAATCAAAGGCAAGGGACTCATCAAAATTAAAGTGCCCGAGCAATAGTCTTGAACTCAGTCAAACAAGATTGCAATATCTTCTGGCGTTTGTGCAGGGACTGACGCTCAGTCTGGAGGACATCGACTGCACCAGGTGCTACGAACATATCCATGAATCTCTCATCATTTACTGCAAATAAATCTAGACCAAGAGCCACCACCAGTCTGTCTCGACTGCATCACAATGAAAACCATAAGATGAGCATCAAAAGCATCAACTAAAAGATCTCTGATCAAATCAAGAATATTGACCTAACTCAATGGAAATGCATATTCTTGCCCCAAGTATCGGTGCTAATGGAAATACAAGGCCAAGATTTGTTTATCTTGTGGGCCCATGTGCAAGTGAGCATAAACGTGTACAAGTATACTATCCATTATTTGTTGAAGAATGATCCTTGCTACCATCAGGTTGCTGACAGCAACTAACACATGATTGCACATGTGGGGGCACATTTGTTTGATCTAACTTCCTGATATCACATGCTTTCTATGAATAGGCACGCACTCAAAGTGATATCCACCATGAATTTATCATGTGCAAAATATGCAGTTAAGCTCTTAATTCCCTTGTTTATGTGCTTAACATGTTAGAGTAGATTTGTCTTCATTGCATTGTGAAAACCTTCCATGCTTATTTTCTATCTTAACATTCTTTTTTTACTATCTATGTAAGTTTCATAGATCATGCTTAGGAATTAGTACTCTTTGATGATTTATGCTTACTTTTGATAGGTAGTCATTAGGAATCTTTGCTTTTATGAAAGGAATGAAATCTTGGCTATTAGATTGTTGATTTCTATCTTAGAGCTTTCAAGTTATATTTTCCAAATCTAAGCATTGATTTGCCATTAGATTTGAGTGATTGTTTGGGAAAAGAGAAGGGCATTAGTATTGGATTAGTGTTACTTAGTGGATTATAGATGGTTTAATTTATCCATTATTATTGATTGTTGCTTATTTTACTTTGGTTTGATTCTATTCACATTCCCACACACTTTGGTTTAATTTATCCATTATTAGCTAGTTTTCATGGATGCTTTTATTTTCTTTTTATCTTGATCTTTCACTTGTTATTTTCACACACCTATTCACTTGTTTTAATTCTCACACTTCATTTCTCTATCCACACCATCAATTCCGCCTTTGATTTTACACTCCTTTAGCACATTTTTTTTATCTCCATCCATTCATTTTCTATCTTACTCACTTGTTCTTCTTATTAGCTAGTTTTCATGGATGCTTTTATTTTCTTTTTATCTTGATCTTTCACTTGTTATTTACGGTTTAATTTATCCATTATTATTGATTGTTGCTTATTTTACTTTGGTTTGATTCTATTCACATTCCCACACACTTATTCACTTGTTTTAATTCTCACACTTCATTTCTCTATCCACACCATCAATTCCGCCTTTGATTTTACACTTCATTTCTCTATCCACACCATCAATTCCGCCTTTGATTTTACACTCCTTTAGCACATTTTTTTTATCTCCATCCATTCATTTTCTATCTTACTCACTTGTTCTTCTTATTAGCTAGTTTTCATGGATGCTTTTATTTTCTTTTTATCTTGATCTTTCACTTGTTATTTGCACACACCTATTCACTAGACCTACCTAACATTGCTCCATTGTTCTTGTTATTAACCTTGTTATTTTGCTTTTGTTATTAACTTTGTTACTAACCTTGTTCTTGGTTTGTTAATTGTTTTGGTTCTCACTTGAGTTCTTCTATTTTTACTAACATCTCTTTGTTATCTAGTTTCTTGTATCTTTTTAGTTTTTATTTTTTATTCCCCTTCTTATTTTCTTGTTTCTTGTTTCCATTTTTTTTGTTATCTCCATTTGCATTTGTAATCTATATTTGAGTTGATACTCCTTTTCATTGATCATTGTTATTTTTCTTGTCACGATCATCGTGGGAACGATATTCGGACTTCCATCATATTACTGGAAACAACCGTTTACTTGCAGAATTCGCAACTAAACATTAATCCAAAAAGGTGCTCTCTACACAAAAATCCAACATTGCAGTCCATTTGGAGAGACATATTTGGGCAGGTTGATATAGAGGGATCTGTGACATCAATGGTTTAATTATGCAAAAAGGGGACCGGGCAGGTTAATTCAGGTAGGCTGCTGCCATTGGCATCATTTAGATAGCAGCATATTTCTCTAATATATAAATTCATCATATGTTCTATATACACAAACTGGCTCTAAAACGCTTACCAAGGGGTTAAAAATCCTGAATTCAAGGTTGATAGCACACTTCGCTCAATTAGAACTTCACGAATTTTTGCAAAATGCTGTGCTGCTGAGGAACAGATATCTGAGTAAGCTGAACCTGATCTCGGGCCAATATCCCCTCCACCAAACAAAAGACTGCCATTTTGATGCTGATAATGTTCTGCATTCCTACTGTTTGCCAAGATCCTGGCATGCCTTCTCCTTCCAATGTCATTGCACTTTCCCTTCTCCTTAGCTCCATAAACAATATCACTCGGCTGATCAGGAGAGGGGGTCTCAGGTACAGTCATATTACTTTCTCGAAGAGCTTCTTTGGCTTCTACTCCTTTCCCAGGTGGGGTGTGTTGTGGTTGATTTGGTGGCATATTCTCTTGATCCTCACCTACTGTGTGTTGAATTGAAGCACCATCTGACAGTTCAATAAAAAATGGAGCAGCAGACGCTTGGTTGAATCGGTTGGTAAAGGCTGCACTTGAGCCCAAACCTCCCAGGAAGTCTTTTTCATAGCAGACCTGAGAATATGGACTTGTAACAGAATCAAGGTGGTGGCGAATCAGTTGCTTGCATTGCTTAGAGAGATCTTGAATGAAATTATTATAGGAGCGCCTTAAAGCAGCATGGAACCCAATGTACCCATCCATATTTCCATTTTTCCTGCCATCTGTTAACAAGATTACATAACCAGTCATGATAACAGAATCCATGGCTGATAGGGTCATTAATTTAAACTGATTGAGAAATAATGGGACAACTAGCTGAATCCATGCTCTGCAGGATGAGCCCATTTTAGTGGTTCATCACAACCATTTTGGAGGGAGTGTCTCATGTCATGCACATTATAAATATACAAACAAGGAATTAAAAACAGGTTATATACATAAAAGAAATTGACCGGACTCAGAAAATGTTTTAGTCTCGTATATATTCAAAGAAATAGAACCATCAGTACCAATTACTAGGGAGAAAAATTATTGATTTTCATTTAATAATCTATTTTTAAGTGCAACAAAAGGATGACATGAAATCTATGGCAAGAGCAGATCCAAACATTTCCACAAGAAAATTTAAAAAGAAGAGGCAGTCTAGCAATAAAAAGTCATTGATGGTTGAAACATGCTATATTGTGTATGCAGAGGCATGTAGACGTGTTACGATACAGAGCTGCCTCATTTCTTCCAAAACAAAGTGGCAAACGAGTCTCTTTAGCAACAATGAAAACCTATAGATGGTCAAGACATGCCAACCATGAATCAGCATGTGTGTGATGGTCAAAATCCCCATAAGCTCTAAAAAATATAGGTCTTACCCCCACAGATAAGTTTAATATTAATCAGCATGTGTGTGATGGTCAAAATCCCCATAAGCTCTAAAAAATATAGGTCTTACCCCCACAGAGAAGTTTAATATTAGATAGAGAGTAATCCTCAAAATAAATATAATCTGCAAAATTAAAGGTCTAAGTAGTGGGATTTTGATGTGATTATAGTGCAAAGATATAAATGGCCAATAATGACAACTGGTTATAAAGATAGGCAAAATAATAATCTCACTAATCACTGCTTGCAGAAAAATACAACTCAACCATCAACTCAATATGTATGTACCTTTTCTAATCCCCACCTTCGTATTTCAGTTACTGATATAGTCAAAGCAAATTCATATTGATTCAAAAGTCCAATCAAATGAAAATACTGGTAAAAGAGACATCAACAGAATAAGGGTTGAACCACTTACAACTAGAGTCATGGCTTTGGTTCCGCTCCATAGCAAGGTCAAAAAGACCTCTTAAAACAAATGCAAGTCGATCACAAGCAGTGTCTAGAAGTGGAGAGAACCATGATCTTGCAGCTGCACGTGCAATTTCTGCAGCTGCCTCCACTACACCCCTACCCCCACCACGTCCAGCATGGGCAAGTAAAATGTTTGCGACCTGTTGCAATAGCAAGAATCTCATTACTAACTTTGTATGAGATAGCTAGGTGCAATTAACAAATCAAATGACTAATTACCACTTCTAAATTATTTGAGTTTACCTTCTCCCTTGACACTTCTGGGCATTCAATAGAATATGCAGCAAAGCGAAATTCATGTATCACCCTCTCAAATGCTGCTCCACCATACAGCTTAAGGGTAGCATTGGGAGGCGTTAGATCTGCTGTCACACCAGGCCAGCCCCCAACACTGCTTTCCAATTGCTCTTCAGCAGTTGTTTTTCCCCATTGTTCAGGATCTGGGTCTGCCGCTCCTTCAATTAGTGCACCCTTCAAACATAAAAAAGCAAAAAAGAAGCATGAACAATAGTTTATAGAGGTACAAAGTCAAGGTTAAAAAAAGAGGCTGGATGGAATTTATACCACTTGACTACTAATAGAAGCTGCATGCAACATGGCTGATCTCCGAAGATGGGCAACATCAGAAGTGGCCTGTAATTTGGATTCCACGTGAGCCAGCTCAGCAGTGACCTCACCGCAGCGTTGTTCTAGCAAAGCAAGTGTTGATGGAGCAGCTTCTTTATACTTCTTCTGAAGCTCTGACTCCAAAAAATCTCTGAGACAACCAAAACCAATAAAAGGTCCAAATTTCTCTTCATCAAACCCTCCACTGATACTGTCACGCAAATGACGGAGGACTTCTGCATCAACTTGAGAAATTTGCCTGCGGAATTCCTCGTTTGAAACTGTGCCCCTATCTTTTGGCAGGGCAACGAAATATGGGTGAGTGTTGTCCCCTAAGTAACCGCTTGCACTCAAATATCGATCCACTTCCCATCGGTCACTAAACTCCTGCAATATTTTTAATGCCCAAAACCTTCAGATTACATTTCTTTTTATGCCGGAGTTGTAGATAATTACAATATTGATAAGTTGCACATCATATCATATTATTATGAAGTACCATATCAGATGCTGCTCTGGTAGTCAGTAAGTTACATTCCAAAGTTCAAACAGTATCCTACTGCATTAAGTTCATTATTTTATAAAATCTTAGAACCTTTTTAATGGTCTCTAAAAGAGAAATAAAAAGGATAGATGGCTGACAAGCATCAAATAAGATACACATGGTCATATCTTTCTCTTAGATTAGAGAAAATACTCATATCCACACTCCTTTTGTCTTTATCTCTATTTGGTCATCATAATTCATAGGTGTTGGTTACATAATCCGAAAAGTTACCTTGAGCCTGTTATCAAATTTGGAAACAACGATAATTGTGCGCCTGAAGGATGGGTCGATTTCACGAATAGCATCTAACCAGAGTGATGAGCACCATTCCACACTGCTTTGCTGAAGGAACAAAAGAAGGCGATGAGGGGGGGAAGCTAATGACTTCACCATCGACATTATCTCATCAGGTGTGCCCTCTGGTTCACCCTTCTTTGCCTACAAAACCACAGTTTCTTCTCTAAGACAGAGAGAGGTTCAAATTACAAAAAGAGAAGTTCTATCCTGAACTTGAGAGTACCTTAAGAACAAATCCAGGAGTATCGATAATGGTTAGATTAGGGCAATGGGCATATTCTACTCGCATTACAATTGGCTTTGGAGAAACCGCAGTTCGGGTCTTCTTTAATAGTGCATCAGTTCTGTATTTTATAAGATCTGCAATTGTAGATGCTGAAACAATGGGACTTCCATACTCCTCAGAATCCTCCTCCTGTCTCACAGTAATAGTTCATTAAAAAAAAAAAACTACTATATAGAAGATAAAATGAAAGTGGCAGAAGTGAAAAAATATGAGAGAGAAAATCTAACAGAAATCCAATCCAAGACTGGAAGAAACCTTGCTTCCGGGTTTAAATGAACAAATTGTTACATTGAGAAATTAACAATAAATTGTAACAAGTAGCAGGCTACTGGTTTTGAGAGATAATAGCAAGCTTAAAATGCATTCAACAATCTAACTGTTCAATATCACTCTGATAGAGGGACAGTTAGGCCTCTGCGAATTCAAAAGTATTAGATAAAGTCTAACTATTTTGATTCACAAAAGATGCGTCCCACAAGTTCAGTTTCTAGGGGCTACATTAAAATCTTTCATAGAGTCAGCTACATGTCATCATTTCCCAAAACTTAGTATTCAATAAAAAAACTTCAAAAATCTAACTGATCCTACAAAATTGTTTAAATCTGAGCACAGTGCTACGGTTTAAGTGCCCAATGGTTTGTAATCAAGTTGGGGAAAAGCATGATGGTTAATTGACCTGACAGCTAATTGAATTGTAACTGTTCAAATGGGTTATCTATGAATGAAAGATTACCAATTGTCAAATATAGAGAGATAAAGAAAAGGCCCACCAAATCACATGCATAGAACCATCAATAGCTACCACCCCATGAATGGTCTAGATCATAGATCATCATTCCAGGTTTATAATTTGAGTCCAGCAAAACAGATAACTTAAAGAGTGCACCTAGCACAAGTTACATGGCCTGTAACAATAGCATTTGTACATCCATTGTTTTGAAAATCACATCCCTTCTATCCATCTTTGGGCAATACAAGGGAAAGTAAAGTGACTGTAAAACATCAATTGCAGAAAAACCCCAAAACCTACCAATGAACAACACCCCCTAAATAAGTAATAAGTAATTGAATACAAAAGATGAAACAAAAACCACTTCCTCTAGAAAACATCATTAAACCTCAAACCGCAATTCTCAAACACATATTGCGGCAAAGAAAACCACCCCAAATGCAGAAACAGAGTAAAAACTAGGATAGCATCAAAATCAAAATAAAATCCGGAGGAACTGAAACAGCAAAATCCTAAACCCAATCAAAGAACAAAACAAAAACAAACAAAAAAAATCTAAAAATGGGAAATACCTAAAAGCCCTATGATCGAAAACCCTAATTCAAGAAGATTGAGATGAGAGGACCTGGAATCGGCAGCGGGGATCAGAAGCGGAGGCATCGTGGACCATCTGGAGGATGAGGGGGCGGCGGGTGCCCATCTCGACCTCCCGGACGTTGAATCGGAAGCCGAGGAGGGCTTCGAGGAGGGAACTCTTGCCATCGGACTGGCCGCCGACGGCGACGATTTCTGGAATGGGGAGCTTCTCTCCGAAGGCGACGGCGGCGGCCTGGAGGCGATTGTAGGCCTCGAAGCGGGATTTGAAATCGGAGTGGTTGGAGGAAGGATCGGTGGGGTGGGGTTGGTGGGTTTTTCTGGAGGACATGGAGGAAGAAAGCGATTTAGGGTTTGGGGTTTTGACTGGTGTGGTGTGAAAGGTGTTGGAAGCCATGAGAGAGATGAAATGAAGCAGAGAAAGAGAGATACAGAGAGTGAAATGGCCTTCAAATTTCAAACGGTCAAGAATCATTAAAATTTGAAATGGTGGCGGAATTTGTATGTTTGTCTTCCACAAAGTAAAACCAGTGGTAAGTGGGGGACACATTGAATATTTTCCTGTTGTGCAAGCACTCGCACTGCACTGGGTCGACACCAAAGGCAGGACCCCTGAATTTCACCAGGTCCCATATATGATAATTTAGGACTGTAACGGTTCAGTTAACCGGTTATTTTGGAAAAACCGTTATCCGAACCGTAACCGTAGTTTTTGGATTTCATTAACCGTAACCGTAACCGTGAAGATAAAAAACAATAGAAAACCGAACCGCGGTTAACTGTATTAGACGGTTCGGTTACGGTTAATATAACCTTGGAAAAAATCTGATCATGCTCAACTAGTAGAGTCAGCTGATACTGGGCTTCAATGATAATGACGTTCAAGATAATTATACATATAACATAAGCTTATGGTGGGATACCTCATACCTCCAGCAGAATTTGCATTGTGAGATTAAGCGCCTTGAATTGAAGTCCACCCGAAGCATAAATATCAACCAAAACTCAGAATTCAAAACTCAGAATTGACAGGTTCTCAGCCTTAAAATTTTGGTCAAAATTGGAAAATTTTATCATATATGGAAAATGAGTTTTTCCTTCTTTTGTTGGTTTCCTGTAATGATGATGCCTCAATTTTGAAAGGGGCAACTAGAAGAAACTGGTCAATGACTACTACAACTGTGGCCTTCCGTCGAATTTGAGTGGGGGGCCAAACCCCAGCTTGGACTATGGGTTTGAGGGGGCCGAGATCGCTATGGCATCCTACACATCGGAGCTGCAATACCTGGAAAATCCGTGCAGGTGTGGTCTCCTTGTACAAGGAGGGACAGGGGAGTCTTCTTCTTCTTTTTCGCCTCCAATCGGTTCAGCTGTGCAGGTGTGGTCTCCTTTAGGGAGTCGAGAGAGAGATAGGCGAGAGAGAGAGGTGCATGAGGCGAGAATAGAGAGAGGCGTCTGAGGCAAGAAAGTGAGAAACGGAGGAGAGAAAGGGATAGGTTTCTATTTGTTAACATAACTTAAGAAATATTTTATTCAGCCGCTTATTTTTTTACCGCAGTGAGTTATTAGAGAAAACCTTAATCGAACCAAACCGTGCTGCTTTTTGGATTTCATTAACCGTAACCGTAACCGAACCGTGAAATACGGTTATTAACCGTGGTTCGGTTCGGTTAGACAGTTTCTCTATTTTATTTTTTTTTACACCCCTACATGACAAACATAATTGATGTGCAGTGTGCTGGTATGGAGGAAAAAAACATCCTAAATTTTTCTTTTTACTAGAAAGAACCGTCCGCCTATCAACCTATTTTCTACAATTGTTAGAGGCCATCCATTGGAAAACTTGAAAATCCCTTCTAATGTTATGAAACTTTTCATTTTTTTCTTTTTACATTGGCCACCTAAAAAGGTTGAAAAAACTCCAAATGCAATAGTGTTTTTTAGGTTTTTTTTTTCCTTCTTATATTGGCTCCCACAGGAATTGTTTTCTAACATAGTGGCCGGAAATTTTCTGATTCAGCACACCCCTCGAAAAAAATGTTCAGATGGACTACTTTACATCTTTTCACAAAGGATTATTGAAGTAAGCTGGTTGTTGGATATAAGTGTTAGATTTCTCCCGGTCGTTTTAATTTCATTTGCTTTTGGAGGAATCATGCAGTGTCATTTTACTTGAAACAGTCTTTTAGTTGTGGAAGACTCACAAAGAATTGTAACGATTTTTAAAATGTCACATGCCCGTTAGTCTGTAAATGGGCCGTAGGCCTAGGTTCTCTGAGGAAGCTCGTGTCTTAACTCTTCTTCGGATCTAATCAATCGCACAAATATCGGATTACTTTTAACTTTTAATTGTATTGGTATATTATAAATACCATATTGCGTAAATAATTTTAAAATTTCCAACCTAGGGTTTCTCTACCTCCAAATCTTTCCTTACTTTCTTTGTCTACTGGGCAGTTTTAATTTTCACATTCCTCATATCTAACTAACATCTTAGGACGCATTTGTGTAACACAGATGTCACATAAATAGGGTTAAAAAGGTGCCAGGTTTTCTTGCGTCTTTCGGTGAAGAATGTTGTGATCGTGTGTGCGGAAGCGTGCGATCAACAAGCAAACAAATCAAGCCACATAGAAGAGAACACAGATTTACGTGGTTCGGTGATTTCACACCTACGTACACGGACAAAGTTCGTCTTCTTCTTAGATTTCACTAATCAGAGTTTTCTCCCTTAATATATAGTTTTCAACAAATACTAAATTACCCTTCAACCCTAATTGCATTGGGCCTACAAAACGAGCCAAAAAATCCAAACCCATAAACCTGACAAATCTCCACCTTGGCGAGATTTGCAGGTCACAATATTTTCCACCTTGGCATGCAATCACACGCCTCCAAATGCGCCCGTAGGCGCCATGCACCCAAAAGTACTCAAACTCGCAGGATGTTGATCAAGTCTAAGCAATGCTTAAACTTGACCCCAGTCACAACCTTAGTCAGCATATCTGCGGGGTTATCAGCAGTCGCAATCTTCTTAAGGAGTATATCTCCCTCATCAACAATCTCCCGCGCAAAATGATATCGTACGTCGATGTGTTTCGTACGTGAATGATGAACCTGATCCTTTGCCAAACAAATTGCACTCTGACTATCACAATGGACATCCATGTGCTCCTAAAAGATCCCCATGTCATCAAGCAAACCTTGAAGCCAAATGGTCTCCTTAATGGCCTCTGTCACCGCCATGTATTCTGCATCAGTAGTCGACAAAGCAACTGTAGACTGTAACGTTGACATCCAACTCACCGGTCCCCTTGCAAGAGTGAACACATAACCTGTAGTAGACCGACGCTTATCCAAATCACCAGCGTAATCGGAATCCATATATCCAACCACATGCTGACCAATACTATCATCCCGCTGAAACGACAAACCAACATCCACGGTACCCAGAATATACCGTAGGATTCATTTCACCGCTTGCCAGTGCCCTTTTCATGGATTATGCATATATCTGCTTACTATACTGACACCTTGTGAAATGTCGGGCCTAGTACATACAATTGCATACATCAAACTACCAACATCACTCTGATAAGGAACCTGAGCCATGTACTGAAGCTCATCATCTGTGCTAGGAGACATAGCAGCGCTAAGCATGAAGTGAGAGGCAAGTGGTGTACTCACAGGTTTTGTTTTTGCATCTATACCAAAACGCTGTAGTATCTTCTTCAAATACTGTTTCTGTGATAGACAAACCTTGCCTTGCACCCTATCTCTCTGAATTTCCATACCAAGTATCTTCTTGGCTTCCCCCAAATCCTTCATTTCAAACTCATTACTCATTTGAGTTTTCAATTTTTCAATCTCCACCTTGCTCTTAGAAGCTATAAGCATATCATCGACATATAAGAGCAAATAAATGAAGATTCCATTCCGTAGTTTGCGATAGTAGACACAATGATTTTTTCAGTTTACAAGCCAAATGTTCTTTACCAACAGCCTTATACCCATCTGGTTGGGTCATGTAGATCTCCTCATTCAAATCACCATGCAAAAATGTAGTTTTAACATCGAGTTGCACTAACTCAAGATCAAATTGTGCAACCAAGACTAACAAAATACGAATCGAAGAATGTTTCACAAAAGGAGAGAATACCTCATTGTAGTCAATGCCTTCCTTCTGTGCGTAGCCTTTAGCCACCAATCTAGCCTTGTACTTGACACTGTCTTTTCCTGGAGATCCTTCCTTCATGGTGTAGACCCATTTGCACCCAATTATTTTCTTCCCTTTAGGTAACTGTACCAGCTCCCAAGTGTCATTCTTATGAAGAGATTTCATTTCCTCATCCATTGCATTCTGCCACTCTACACTTTTTGAATGCCTCTTTGCTTCTTTGTAGGTAGTAGGAACACATTCTTCAACCATTGGAAGTGCATATGCCACCATGTCAGTGAACCGTTGAGGTTTTCGAATATTCCTTTTTGGTCTACTAGCTGCAATAGAATCTTCTTCTTCTTGCTCTTGTAGAGGCTCTTGAGCTGGAGTCTCCTCCTCATCCGCGCTTCCGCATAACAAATTGCCCTGATACCAATTTGTTATGTGGAAGCGCAGTGGTGGGTTGTGATACCACCCTGTACAGATAAGTGGCGCAGCGAAAATATGAGTTATCAATGGTCTACATGCAACAATGCATGAACACATGCAATTAATCCACACACAAGAGAACAGACACGGAGTGTTTATGTGGTTCACCCATTTAGGGTTACGTCCAAGGGGGAAGATAACAAAGTAATTCACTACAGAGGAGGTACACAACATATGAGATTTCTCTCATATTCCCAATCCAGTTCACTCAAAACCTCACTCACTCTTTTAAGTGGTGTACCAAACACCACTACAAAAGAGACTACATGTTCTTCCTCTTTTTTGCACTTTTTCTTCCGATCCCCCCCCCCTCTTTTGTGTTACAACCTAAGGAGATAATATATAGTGTTAACAAAGACTAAATTACCCCTTAACCCTAATACAAATGGGTTGGACCTACAAAACGAGCCAAACCCAAGCCCACATACCCAACAAATCTCCACCTTGGCGAGATTTGCAGGTCACAACATCTCCACCTCGAACATAACGCTAAAATCCAAATGAGTCCTGATGACTCCATAATTGTAGAACAATCTCAGCTTCCAAACGAGTCTTGATGACTCCATATTTGGAGAATAGCATCTGCTCCAACTGAGTCCTGATGACTCCATATTTGCAGAATAGCCTCTGCTCCAACTGAGTCTTGATGACTCTATAAATGAAGAACAATTGCTGCTTCCAAACGAGTCTTGATGACTCCACAATTGAAGAACAATTGCTGCTTCCAAATGAGTAGTGATGTCTGCATCCATCACTACCAACATGAACCACTTGGTTTCTGCACAACCAAGTTTTTCCTACCACAAACTGCCAATCTTCTCCCACAGCCGCGTAGATCAACATGCTACGAGTCCATAGGTTCAAATGGATCTCAAATCGAACTCCGAATGGCTTTGATATCACAGCTTGAATTCTAACCGTTGGATTTTATCAAATTGGCAGTTGACTATTGCTGATGTCAGCACTGCAAATGCTGCTGGGCTTCTGCACTTGGGTCAGGTCAACCCAACCCTAAGTGGCCTGGCCTGCAAGCAGGCCCGAGGGAGCACCATTTCTTATGGTGGTTAGAACCACCATGTACACTTTGTCTCCCACTTGTCTCCCAGCACATCATAAACCACTGCACACCATCATTTTTTTTTATTTTAACTTTCTTTTCACCGAAAGTTCCCATCAACAAGTTTTTTTTTTTTAAAAAAATTTGTCTGCATCAAGCCTTCACATGGTCTTGTCTCCCACAGAACCTGGGTTTGAAATCTGAATCAAACAGAGGTCTTTTTCCTTACTATCGTTCTAGAACAGGGAGCAACGAGGAGCGCTGCTGCTTCTCCTTCGGCCACGGCGCGGTGCGGCGATCCTTCTCCTGCGACGGCAGGCTGCAGCGGCGGCGACAAGCTCCTCCGGTAATCGCCTTATTCTCCGACGACGGTGGGTGAACCAGAAGCTCTGCAGTGGGTGGGATTCTGCTGCGACAGAAACGCAGCGCCTGCTGCGACTTCTTCTTCAACTCCGGCGAAGATCTGTTCCTGCAAATCGATCTAGAACCAGGGAACGATCCCTTCTCTTCTCTTCTCTGCGATGAGAGTGGCCCACCGAGATCAAACGATCACGATCTCCCTTTGCACGATTCGTGGTCCTCTCCAAATCCAATTTAATGAATCTCCTCCGATCTTCTCGGATCGGCCCCAACAGCCATGGCCCACTTGAGATCTGCAGTCCGATCTCTCTTTTCACGTGTGGCCCACCAAGAATCAGATCCTTTGTCTCCTCTGGATCCAATTTCTACAACATACAGACCCTTTTCTTTTTCCATCGACTGCAAGAGCACGAGCAGATCCAACTCCGTTTTTTCAACAGAACACACAGAGTCTGGGGATCGCCTCTGTCTCTTACTCAAAAACAACTTTGCAACAGAGGTCTGTATGGCCCACCGAGATCGATAGATCAACTGCTATCGATCTCACAATCTACGGCCCACTTCGAGATCCCCACCGGATCTCATCTTCATCTGCGGCAGCAGACCCCAAGAGGAACTCCTTGTCTGGGATCCTCTTCACTACAACAGGGCAAATCAAGCCCTATTCTCCGATCTTCTCTTTTTTGATCAAAGTGTGCGGTGTCCAATGGCAAAGATCTGCATCGGATCTTTCTGTCTATGCTTCATCAACTAGATCCAGTTTCCGAATTCATCGATCACACAATCTGAGCGATCTCTGTATCGCTCAGCAACTCCTGATCATTGATCAAGACCATGGCCCATCTTCGATCTGGCCTCTGATACCAATTTGTTATGATGGTGTGTGTGGAAGCGTGCGATCAACAAGCAAACAAATCAAGCCACATAGAAGAGAACAGGGATTTACGTGGTTCGGTGATTTCATACCTACGTCCACGGACAAAGCTCGTCTTCTTCTTAGATTTAACTAATTAGAGTTTTCTCCTTTACAGGGTTACAACCAACAGGATAATATATAGTTTTCAACAAATACTAAATTACCCTTCAACCCTAATTGCATTAGGCCTACAAATAAAAGGATAATATATAGTTTTCAACAAATACTAAATTACCCTTCAACCCTAATTGCATTAGGCCTACAAATAGAGCCAAAAGAATCCAAACCCATAAACCTAACAAAGAAGAGGATGGTACCAATCCTTGACCTCTTGTATATACTTCTAATCAAACAACCAGTACGGCACAAGGAAGATTGGTTTCTTGCATCTTTCTCATTATGTGTTTAGTGCATCAATGTTATTCGATGAAAAGTGTCACGATCCTTCATATTTTCTATGCTTGTAATGATCCTGAAATCTCACCCCCCTCTTATTGGATTTTGATACCGCATAAGAAGAAGTACGGTTTGTTCTTCCATGTCTCATATACAAATTATTTTGATAAAGAGAGAATTTGTTTTGATTTTTCATGCATCTCATTGCTTCATTATTTGGCGCCATGCATTTTTCTTGCAAAAAGAGAAAAAATAAGTTTTCCATGATTGAGAGGATCTGACTTTCTTTGTGAACGTAGGAATGGAAGATTCCTCTCTCCACCATAAAATGAGAATTTTTTTTTTTTTTTTTACGTTCTTTATCCTTTCTCCTTCTTTTTGAACAATTAGCCATATATTTGTAAACAAAAGCATTTATGGTGGGCTTTGAATTAGAACATTCAGAAATAGATTAGAATGGATGCCAAAGGTGAAAGAATATCACAAGAAGATTAAAGTTCTATAGTTTTTTTTTTCTTCTTTTCTAGAAAGATGAGTATGTGTTTGTATATGTGTTTTTATAATACTTTACATGAATAATGAACTTCTAACTATACTCACGACAAACATACTCAAATAGACGCAAAAAAAGTAGATTTCCTTTTCTTTTGTAAAATAAAAATAATAAATTTGTTAAACGTCATCTTTATTTTTGACCAGCGGATCATCAGTCGGGAACATATAAGTGTTACCTTTTACATGTTGTTAATCATAGAACTTCCTTGCATATACAAGTAATTATTTTAATAAAAAAATTACTTTTGATAAAAAATGATTGTGACAAACAAGTAAAAATAACAACATAAGGAAATACGACCTTCACCTCTACGCTCTAAGCTTTTAAATGAAGTCAAAATAAATTTAGTTCGATGACCCTCAAGACCATCATCAAGTTGGGCAACTAGGTGAGTTTTGCCTACCATTTTGTCAGACTCTGGGGAACATTCTTTGACTCAAAGCAGATCAGGTAAGTGGACTCAGCTAAGATGGAACGAGCCCTGCACATACCTTTTCCAACTTGGGTTGGCCTGAGCCTCATTATGCACTGACCCATGAAGACTGGACCAATGCTGTATGAACTGTGATTTGTGAAGCTCCCATTTCTGTCTACTAAATACTAATCAAAGTCCAGAATCTACCCACATAGGAGCAGTTTGTCAAAGAATTTTTTTCCTGCCCTCTTTCATCATGGGAAACATTTTCCTGGATTTGCGAGAGAATGCACTGATTTTGTATGGTACCATGTTCGTACTAAGTGATGAAAATACTCTTTGCTGAAAAAAAAAATCTTGCTTTTCTACATGCCCAAAAGTTATTGTGGGGGTTATTCACAACCAGTGGAGATCAAATTAATCCAATCAATCAGCTGTATGGACCACAAAGCGTGTGATATATGTGCTTAATGCTATTGCAGGCAGGCCATCATCTCTGGTGGAAAAATGGAATCCACCCCACTGCAAGTAATTAGGAAGTGCTGAATGGAACCACACATGAAATGTCTGACACACTATGTCACCCTGAAGTGGACCACTGAATGTGCCTTGTCTGAAATGCCTGAAATCCTGGCCTAAATTGGACAGTGCCAATGTTTTTTTTCTTTTTCTTTTTGTGAGAAAGAGGAGAGAATTAAATGATTAAAGGGTCCATTGCCATCCACTCCGGCTGATCTTTTGTGTTGTGTTTCTTGTCTGAGTAAAAACAAAAAAAAAAAGTACATTCATGAAACATCATTCTCACCACATTTACATTCTACTTTGCTATTTTGAATACATTATATAACGCAACTGAAAGATGAAGAGTTGTCATCTTTTATTTTTAGAATTATTTTATTCTAGATAGAAAGGTGTGGCAAGGGGGCAAAACAAAGGTGTGCATATAAATGAAGTTCTCACATTTTAGTCAACATTAACTAGGGTTCGAGAGAGAGAAGGTTAAATGTTAGAGCTCGAGATTTATGAGAAATTTACTCTCCTCCATAATCAGATCTAAATATCTTGATTTTCTTATCAAATTGTGTGCAAACCATTTTTGAAAATTCAATATAAACTGAAAAAAAATCAGATTTGTGTTTTAACAGATAAATCCAAGTGTAACGAGTGTAGTCATCAACAAAAAAAAAATTAATGCAAAGAACCACCTTTTGTGGGTTGTGAAGCAAGGCCCCAAATATTAGGATGAATTAAATCAAAAGGTGCATTGGTACCATTAAAACTTTTATTAAAAGGAATAGCATGTTTCTTTCCAAGTTTACAACAAGACATTCATAAAAAATATTAGTAACAAAAATGTTTCCTAGACTACCATTTGAGAGTAAAAGCTTCATTTTATTCAAAGACAAATGACCTAAATGAGGATGCCATAATTCAAATGGAGCGACAGCAGTACTAAAAGCTGCAGAAGATGTCAAAATGGGAAGATGTAGAGAACAGAAATAATAAAGACCCCCTGACCTACAGCCTGTCCTAATATGCTTCTCGGTGGAAGTTTCTTGAACAATATAATCAGTAGAGGAAAATAAGACAGTGTACTCAGAAGATGTCAATTGGCTAATGGAAATCAAGCTAATTGAAAGCTGAGGCACATGTAAAACATTAGAAAGGGAAAGATAATAAGTGGAGATCAGTGATCCAATGGTTTGTATAAGCATCGGAGATCCATCAGCTGTATGGATCATTAATTGAGTGCAAGGCTTGGAACAACTAAACAACAAAAAGGAATCATGAGTCATATAATACGAAGCACCAGAATAACAAAAATCCACTGAGAATGAATAGTACCTGAGGGACTTGAAACAGTCAGTGCAGACCCAGCAGGCAGCAGATAGAGTGTTCTTGACCCGTGTCTTGACAATAACCCCGTAGACGTAGACTTTACGGTAAACCACGTAAATCACCGTGCCATGGATTGATTGGTGCTTGATTGTTGATTGCGTGTTTGCCCGAAAAGGGCGTAACAATCTGTACTTTATATAATATTGTATGATTCTTATGCATGTATAACTCACGTTCACAAGTATTTGCAGAGACTCACTTGATTACCAGTCTGGTTTGAAAAGATGGTCCATTTTCAAATCTCTAAGTCAGGGTCCCTCATATAACCGTATAATTGGAGTATATTTTGACATTTTAGAGAGATGAAAGAAGAATGTAGAAATGATGTTTGAAAACACAGTACCCTTAGGGTCGACTGTTCATTTCATTATATAGGGGCTGAATGCCCTGATTACATGCTGAATACCCATAATCTTCTCTTATCTAAAGCCTAATTATTCTGATATACAAACTAAGTATGTACAGGTGTAGTTGACTAAGTAATTGATGAAGACTGGGCCCAACATGGGCCTGGGCTTGGATTGACACCCCCCCTCAAATTGATGCTGGAGAATCATAAAGCAGCAATTTGGAAACAAGAAATTGATGTCGAGGCCGAGGTAGTCCCTTTGTGAAGATATCCGCAAATTGAAACTCTGTAGAGACATGAGGTAGAGTAATGACAGCCCGCTTATATTCATCCCGAATAAAGTGACAGTCAACTTCGATATGTTTAGTACGTTCATGGAAGACAGGATTTTCAGTAATACGGATAGCCCCAGTATTGTCGGCATGCAATGGAGTAGAAGAGGTTTGAGTGAAACCAAGTTCCGAAAGAAGCCCCCGTAGCCATAAGACTTCCGAACAAGCAGAAGACATCGCCCTGTATTCAGCTTCCGTGGAAGATCTGGACACACGTTCTTGTTTCTTGTACTTCCAAGAAACGAGCGAATTTCCAAGGTACATGCACCAACCAGTAGTAGAACGACGCGTGTCCTGACAGCCTGCCCAGTCAGCATCCGCATAAGCAGTCAGAAGAAGAGGATTATCCTTTGGATAATATAAACCACGAGAGACAGTTTTCAGCAAATAACGGATAATGCGCTTCACAGCTGTCAAATGAAGATGTCGAGGAGCAGCCATGAACTGGCTCACAAGATTAACAGCATAGGATATGTCAGGTCTAGTGATAGTGAGATAGACAATACTTCCTTCCAGGCGCCGATATGTATGAGGATCAGGAAGAAGCTCGCCATCATCTTTACTCAGCTTGAGATTGACCTCGACAGGTGTATCAACAGGCGAAGAATCTTGTAGGTCAGCCAACTCAATAAGGTCTGATGTGTATTTGTGTTGATTTAGAAAGAGACCTTTTGTAGATTGATGCACCTCTAAGCCTAAGAAATAATGCAAAGGACCCAAATCCTTCATATGAAAGTAAGTCCGGAGGGAAGATTGAACAGATTTGATCATACCATCATCCGTGCCAGTGATAATAATATCGTCCACATACACCAGAAGTACAGTAACCCCTGTAGAGGTGTGGCATAGAAAGAGAGATGGATCATAAGGGCTCTGAGTAAAGCCACTTTCGCATAAGCGACCCCGAAAGGTTTCGAACCATGCCCGAGGAGCTTGCTTGAGACCATAAAGCGATTTCCGCAGCCGACAGACGGACCTCTTGGAGGGAGAGGGGATGCCCTGTGGGATACGCATATAGACTTCTTCCTGCAAATCCCCATGGAGAAATGCATTTTTGACATCCATCTGGTATAATGGCCAAGAGTGAGATGCAACAATGGCGAGAAGTAACCTAACAGATGTCATTTTTGCCACAGGTGCAAACGTCTCCTCGTAGTCGATGCCATACTCCTGTCTGTTTCCCAGTGCCACAAGTCTGGCTTTGTGTCGATCCAAGGACCCATCAGATTTAAGTTTGATCGAGTAGATCCATTTGCAACCAATGGGCTTAACTGCTGAAGGATACTCCACAATATCCCACGTGTGATTCAGATCCAGTGCATCTAATTCCTCCTTCATGGCTTGGTTCCAGCAATCTTGTTGGACAGCCTGTAAATAAGAACTTGGGATAGAGAGAGAAGATAGTGTGGTCATCAAAGAAGTATGGGTAAAGCCATACCGCTCATGCGGTCTAGAATTCCTGGAGGAGCGACGTAAGGCAGGAGTAGGCGTTGAACCAGTTGTCGGTGGAGGATCAGGAGGAGGACCATCTGCAATGGGAGGTTTATCCCGTCGGTGGTACACCAAAGCAGGATTGAACCGAGTAACAGAGGTTGGATCCGAAAAACCGGGTAAGAAAACTGGGGAAGAGGGATGAGGACAGTCCATGTGAGTTTGGAAGAAATATTGATTTTCAAAGAAAATAACATTCCGAGAAACCCTGATACGACCACCAATTGGATCATAACAAACAAAACCCTTTTGATTAGTGGCATAACCCAAAAAAGCACACCTGCGAGATTGGGCTGTTAGTTTTGTTCGTTCTGTGGGAGGTAGATGAACAAAGCAAACACAGCCAAAGGTATGTAGGTGATTAAACACAGGATGATGACCAAACAATTTAAAATGAGGCGTTAAATGATCAATGGTAAGTGATGGAAGGCGATTTATGAGATGGACAGCCGTGGTGAGAGCTTCAGTCCAAAAACGAGGGGGAACTGATGATTCAATCAGAAGAGTTCTAGTTACATCAAGAAGATGCCTGTTTTTCCGTTCCGCGACTCCATTTTGTTGAGGAGTATATGGACAGGTACGTTGAGAAATGATTCCTTTATGGTTTAAAAAGGATTGAAAATCCTTGGAAACATACTCCCCCCCTGAGTCTGAGCGTAATGTTTTAATGCATTGAGAGAATTGGTTTTCAACATAGGTAACAAAAATTTTAAATGCATTAAGAACATCAGACTTCGAATGTAATAAATAAATCCAAGTGAATCTGCTATAGTCATCAATGAAGGTTACAAAGTACTTGAAATGACTATGGGAAAGGGTCGGAGCAATGCCCCAAACATCATTGTGAATCAATTCAAAACATGCAGTGCTCCGTGTTGTGGAGTGTGGAAAAGGTAAAGTTTTACTCTTTCCTAATTTACAAGCATCACATTCAAAAGAAGCAGAGGCAATGGGTGTATTTAATAATCCAGAGTGAAATAAAGCAGACAAAGTAGAGGCATTCGGATGACCAAGTCGATTATGCCACAACCGAGAATTATTCTGAACAAAAAAACAAAATAACTGAGGAAATGTTTTATTCTGAATAACGGAAGACATTGGTAAAGGAAACAGCCTGCCACGCTTAGGCCCCCTCGCGATCACTTCCCCCGACTCCTGGTCCTGCACAACACATCCAGAAGAAGAAAAGGAAACAGTGTTATTATTTTCAACAAGTTGACCCACAGAAACCAAATTGGTAGCAAGATTAGGAGAAACTAAAACATTGGTTAAGGGTAAGGGGCCAGGGATAACACCGACAGAGGTGATGGGGAGATGATCTCCATTGGCAGCTTGAACAGATTGATGACCAGTGTAAGAAACGACATTATGTAAGTTGAGGGGAGAAGATGTCATATGATTACTTGCACCAGAATCCAAGTACCATGTATGGGATAGAGAGGAAGCAGTACCTGTGACGTTCATGGATGCCAAGGCATTGATGATCATTTGGTTGACCATCTCAGGAGTGAGAGGAGCGGAGGATGCAGCTTGGGTGGAAGAACCAGGTTGTGTGGAAACATCAGATTGCATAGAACCAACGAAGTCAGAGGAGGCATAACGTGGAGTGGTGACTGAGTAAGCACTGGGAGCAGATGACACCGTGTAAGAACCAGATGATGACGGTACAGAATTACGAGAGGTAGAATTGTGACCCCTCTTCCGGCATTCATCAATAACATGTCCACTGGCCTTACAATATCTGCATATCTTTGCCTTGCACTGATTTGCGTAATGCCCATATTTCTTGCAGTTGTGACACTGAACTTTACTGATATCCCGAGAAGGTGATCTGGTGGTGGCAACATAGGCAAGCGGAGTCTCAGAAGATCCCTGTTGTGCCAGAGTACTTTTAGTTAGCAGACGTTGTTCTTCCCGTAGGAGCTCCTGAAGACAATCATCTAAGCTGGGAGGAGAAGCCCTGCTCATCAAGTTAGATCGAACGGTCTCAAACTCCAGACGAAGTTTCATGAAAACTGATCCCGATGGCTACTCTGCTGTAAAGGAAGTAGTTCAGGCAGTAGGGCTTCAGATACCGTGGCAAATTTAAGCTCATCATATTCAGACCAGAGAATGCGAAAGCCATTGTAATACTCTTGTATAGACTGGGTGCCTTGAGTAAATTGAGAAATGTCGAGTTCCAATTGAAATTGGCGAGCAGCATTGCCTTGGTGATAGATCTTTTTAAGATAATCCCACATTTCCCGGGCAGATTTGCAAGGTCTGAGGTTAAGAATAAAATGTGGGTCAACAGATCCCAGCAACCAGGTTTTGATTTTAGCATCCTTAGTCTTCCAGGCTAAAATCTTCTTGTCATCTTCTACTGGTTTTGGGTCAGATCCATCAATGTGAGCCCAAAGCTCCTTTCCTTCTAAATAAATTTGAAATTGGAAGGCCCAGGAGGTGTAATTTTTTCCATCAAATTAAACTAATTTAATGTCAGATTTGTCCATGACAGGGACTAGAGCAACAGCAGGAAGGTGATGAAGAATAGTGACCAGCAGACAACAGTAATGAATAGCAACAATATGTTACTGTATCCAGAGTCCAGAAGAAAAATCTAATTGGTTCCAGGCAGCAGAACAGTGGATGCAGGCATCAACATAGACAACTGTAGCCCAGAAAACTCAGAACGTGATCCAGAGCAAAAATGAAAATAAACAGTGCACTGAACGACCCTGTCGTTAGTGGCTGGATGCATACGTGAGCCCCATAAAATGATCAAAGACCAGATCAAAGAGTGGGGATGAAAAAGTGGACCATTTTCGCACCTTGTGGAAGTGGTTTCATGCAGATCCAATGTAAATCCACAAAACTGGACGGCTGAGATGAAAATAAAGTGATAAAACACGATTTCCACAAAAATTAGTAGAAAACCAACCTCTGATGATCCATAAATGCCGAAAAAATCTTCAAAAATAAGAAGAGAGCCAGGCGACCAATATGGGCTGTGTCCGCTGAGATGGTGATGACGATCGCAGGTGGGCCACGACTGATCGGAAAGGATCCGGGATGATCACAGACGATCAGGTGACATAAATGGCTTTCAGAGAAGAAGATATGCCTGAGAATGAAGAAGATTCACAAATTGGAACTGTGCAAGCAAAACTGTGCACAGAACTGTATTAAAAGGGACTGACGATCATCTCGGCAGCCTGATTCCATAAACGTGGGCTCCACCAGATCATCATTGGACAGATCAGAAGTCGGAGATGGATGCACAGCATATTTACGCAAGTAAGGGAAGAAGATTCAGCCAAAAATAAGCAAGATCCTTGATTTTGGACGGCCAAGATGAAATCAGATGAAGAAAACTGAAATACCACAAATGGTGCTGGAAAACCTACGCTGGATGGGAAATAAATTCCTGAAAAATCACCATAAACACCTATAATTCCAGTCGACCAAGATGGTCTGGTTCTGCAGAGAGGTGGAAGAAGATCTCCGGTGGGCCACACCTGATCTGAGATGATCTGTGATGATCTGGGATGATCGGAGAGTTTCCAGACGTGGAAGATGACTTGGAGAATCTACAGATCTTTGTGAAGTAAGCTCTGATACCATGACATTTTAGAGAGATGAAAGAAGAATGTAGAAATGATGTTTGAAAACACAGTACCCTTAGGGTCAACTGTTCATTTCATTATATAGGGGCTGAATGCCCTGATTACATGCTGAATACCCATAATCTTCTCTTATCTAAAGCCTAATTATTCTGATATACAAACTAAGTATGTACAGGTGTAGTTGACTAAGTAATTGATGAAGATTGGGCCCAACATGGGCCTGGGCTTGGATTGACATATTTAACATCCATAAACTAGGGGTTTATTTTCAGTTTCATCCATAAACTAGGGGTTTATTCCACCACATATGTTTCAAAAAATTCAGCAACCGTGACTCAGAATTCTAGTGATGCTCCAACTGGGTTCACCAACACAAGACCCCCACTCATTTGTCAAATATGTGACCCCCAAGGTCATTCTATTGCAAAGTGTTGGTATAGGTGGGATTATGCTTATCAATCCCATGATGATTTAGCACAAGCATTGGCCACTGCGGATGTTGACCCCACACTCTACATGGACACGGGAGCAAGTGCACATATAACTAATGATCCATGTAATCTTACTAATTTAGTACCTTATGCTGGATCTGACAAAATTATGGTGGGGGATGGATCTTTCTTAAATATCTATATAATAAGGGGGGACAATTTTTGAATTCCTGGACTATTTCCCCCCCCCCCCCCCCCCCCCCCCCCCCCCCTGAATTTATGTACATATTTCTGTACATAAATCCTAGGGCTGAGAAGGTATTCAAGATGTTGGTAATTTTATAATTATTTGAAAATAAAAGGGCAGTAACATCCCTAGTACGTTGGTAATTTTATAATTATTTGAAAACAAAGAGGCAGTAAGATCCTTAGTACGTTGGAAACCGTTACATGCAAGAGCATTGAAGGATGAAACTTTTTGAACTCCCTAATTTTAAGATGATCCTATCATACTGGCCGTTTAAATCTTATGATCCATTAGTATTGGCCCCAGTCCAAAATCGCAATAACAAAACATCAAGATGGTTTTGGACCATTGATCACATTTTTGCTTGCTCTCAATTTTAGTGCATTTAGGCACGGGCAATTACTAATGTTTGTAAAATTAGCATAACCTATTATTATTTAAGAAAAATATTCTCGCCAAATTCAAGTTAGTTGTTAGGTGGTAAAAAAAGAGTAATTAGATTTAGTTGTGCTCAGAATGTGGTGCGCCGTGACTTCAGGCACTGGCAATGACTAGTCTCTCATATTGGGGATAGTGTGAAATATAGAAACATCAAACTCAATGATGTTCTTGTAGTTCCAAAAATGAAGAAAAACTTTGTTTATGTTTCACAATTGGCAAAAGATAATGCATGCACATGTGAATTCACTGACTCAGGTTTTGTGATCAAGGACAAAACAACGGGCACGATTCTGGCCTCGGGGCATAAACATGGGAATTTATATGCGTTGAATTAATAAAGCTGCTGAAATGGCTCTTTCAGCAGTCGGATCGGGTAAAGCTGCGGAACACATATGGCATCAGAGGTTGGGTCATCCCAACTCAAGGTTCTTAAAGATTCTGAATTCTCAACATGTGATAGATCGATGTAAATAAATGGGAAAAAATCCAACAATATGTAGTAGTTGTCAATTGAGCAAGAGCTGCAAGTTGTCTTTTACTTTGTGAAATAAAATAGAAACTGAACCCCTAGCTAAGATCCATAGTGATCTGTGGGGGCCGGCACCATTTTCCTCCTTCCATGGGATGAAGTACTATGTTGTCTTCGGGGATGATTTCAGTAGATTTTCCTGGCTATACCCACTTAAGAAGAAATTTGAGTTTTTTACTACTTTTATGAAATTTCAAAATTTGGTGGAAAATCAATTCTCAAGGAAAATAAAAATATTCCAAAGTGGTGGAGGGGGCGAGTTTCAATTTGCTAAATTCATTGAACACTTAGAACAATGTGGAATCCAAAGACAAGTGTCTTGTCCTAGTACACTAGAACAAAACGGTGTTGCCGAGAGGAAGCATCGACACATAGTAGAAATGGGTCTCACAATGTTGTTTCATGCTAAACTGCCTAGATTTCTATGGGTTGAAGCCTTCCTAACTGCAGTATTTCTTGTAAATCGACTCCCCTCACAAGCAATTCAAATGGCAAGTCCTTTTCACAGGCTATTCAAGAAACATCCAAATTACTCTGTTCTCAAAGTTTTCGGGTGTAGATGTTTTCCATATCTCAGAGATCGGGCATCATCCAAGTTTGAACCAAAATCCTACCCTTGTGTCTTCATTGATTATATCACAATTCACAAAGGATTTAGGTGTTATCATCCCCCATCCAGGAAAGTGTTTTTATCCAGGCATGTTGTATTTGATGAACATGTTTTCCCTTATGCTGATCCTCGCTCTCTGTTTAGTACTTTGCAGGGAAACAATGCTGTAACCACATATGAGGAGTTTGATCAATGGCAAAATCCTGAGAAAAATGACTCACCGTCTATTCAGGGGGAGCAGACCAACACTATGGACAAGTTTACTACACTCTCGCAGTCACAACATGGCACATGTCCTTGCTTGGTGGATCCGCCTCTATCCTCTGTAAGCGATGTAGTGCAGGATGCTCACGCTTCTTGTCAGCAGTCCATAAGCCCCACGTGTACTACATTACCATCTGATCATCCATTACACAATGGGGACACACTGCTACAAGGCGTTAGTAGTCAAATAGAGAATGTAGATACGATGGCAGCATCAAATTCAAATTCTAATCACCAGCCTACATGCCAAATTCAAGAGGTTTTTGACATCACACAACCTATTTCTATATCTACTACAGCATTGTCAAATGAAGCCACGTTGGGCACTGTTATGCCGCATATGTCTCATGAAGACACTACTATGCCTCATGTGTTTCATGAAAATAATGTGCTGGGAACCGCCGCCACAAGCATGCATTCTCCACTAGGACTTCCTCATTCAGAAGTAAACAATGAGCCACAACCACCTGTCCAAATGGGTCACTCAATGACCACACGACCTCAGGATGGCACTCTAAAGCCTAACTCCAAATATTTCTCATCGGACTATACATGCTTTGCCGATGCCACTGAAGGTTTAGGGTCCGTGATCTCTAAATTGGTCAACTCAATCAATCAAACCAAAAGTGTGCAAAAAATAATAATCTACGCAGCGGAAATAAAATCAACAGCACACCACAAGGACACCAAATTTAAGGTGGAAAACCCTAACCGGGTGAAAAACCACCGGTCCGAACTGGATCAAATCAAACACTATGAATCTTGCAATTACAAGAAACTCAGATTTCCTCCCCAGATATCCCCTATCTAAAGACTGAAGTTACCTTGTGTCGCTTCACGCTTCAACGACTTCACACCGTTGATTACAACAGACTCAAACCAGCGCTTGACTCCTCAAATCTTCTACGTAAGAAGATGATCTTCTATAAGGGATGTAGAAGAAACTGGCTCTTTATAGTACTTGACAGCACAACTCTTCAAAAAACCTCTAAAGAATATGTCTCTCAATTAAATCATTAAGTCAGAACTTGAGAGATGATCTGTGTCTCTTTGGGTTGTGAGAAACACCCAATTTATAGCCCATAATTTGTATTTAAGACTCTTAATAATAATCCTCTTATAATAGCAGTTCATCTCAAACTTTTAGTTAGAGCCCGGATCAGACTAGGCTCACATCGTCATTCTCGCGTCTAGCTATAGCGAGACCACTTTCTGCCTGACACATTTTTTTTGTGTCCTTTTGAGGTCGGTCAGCAACTTTTATTCTAATAGCCACCCCACCTAAGCCCAAGACTATTAAGTCTTCTCTCTAACATTCTGGTTTGCCAGTCACAACTAAAGACTTTGCTGAACCAATCTCAATCCGGCAGGCTTTAACTCGTCCAAATTGGGTGATTGCAATGCAAGAAGAGATTGATGCTCTGACTCGAAATCAAACCTGGGTCCTCGTACTGCGCTCTCATAATATGAATGTGGTGGGCTCCAAATGGGTGTTTAAAACAAAGTTGAAATCAAATGGGTCTATGGATCGGTTTAAGGCTCAATTGGTGGCAAAAGGGTACAGCAAAAAAGAAGGGATTGACTATGATGAGACATTTAGTCCGGTTGTAAAACCCACTACCATTCAAATTTTTTTAAGCCTTGATGTGGTTAAAGGTTGGCCTATTCGTCAACTCGACGTGAAAAATGCATTCCTGCATGGTTTCCTTAAGGAAGTAGTTTATATGGAGCAGCCACCTGGGTTTGTTAACACCACATATCCTTCACATGATTGTCTTCTCAAAAAGGCTATATATGGGTTAAAACAAGCACCAAGGGCCTAGTTTAACAGTTTCAGTTTTTACTTACTTCAGATTGGGTTTTTCTGCAGCCCGGCTGACCCATCTTTATTTGTCCAGCATTGTGACCAAGGCACCATACTTTTACTTGTTTATGTTGATGATATCATCATCACTAGTGATAATCAATCCCTTCTCTCCCAGTTAATTGCGGCTCTGGCCATGGAATTTGCAATGAAGGATCTTGGTCCACTTCACTATTTTCTCGGTATTGAGGTCATTCCTTATGATGGTGAAAATTTTCTTACTCAAGCTAAATATGCCCTTGAACTTTTGACAAAAACAAAAAATATTTCAATCTAAGTATTTTAACGCTCCATTAGCTGTTAACCATAATCTCCATCTCACCAAGACCTCAGAAATTGATGCATGGGACCTCATATCGCAGTATAGTTGGGGCTTTGCAGTACTTGACCCTCACAAGACCGGAGTTAACGCATGCCGTCAACTTAGTCTGTCAGTTCATGGCTACACCAAATGACGGTCATTATGAAGCTATGACAATAATTCTGCGTTATATCAAAGGAACCATAAATTATGGACTTCGAATTATTGATCAATCTTCTCTCTACATATCTATGGTTATTCAGATGCTGACTGGGCCGGTTGCCCGCTGACTCAGCGCTCCACTACAGGTTACTATGTGTATCTTGGTGCTAATTGCATCTCTTGGACAGCCAAGAAACAACCAACTGTGGCTAGGTCCAGCACTGAAGCAGAATATAGAGCTCTTGCCACCACTATCGCAGAGTTGACTTGGATTTGCTACAGATTAACGGATATAGGCCTCTATCTCAAGAGACCTCCTATACTTTTCTGTGATAATATGAGTGCGCTCTATCTCACAGTTAATCCGGTGATATATGCTCGAACAAAGCATATTGAGATCGACTACCATTTTGTTCATGAAAAAGTCGTGATTGGTGCACTTATGACGCGCTTTGTTTCTTCTGTCGATCAACTTGCTGATGTATTCACAAAACCACTCACCAAAGATGTGTTTTATCGTCTCAGGGACAAGCTAAATGTTGGGACTCCACCCTTTAGCTTGAGGGGGGGTGATAAAGGTAGTGGGTCAACACAAACCCAGGTCAGAACCAACACAGACCCAGGTCAGAATCAACCAGACAATGCTCAGTCAAATAGGTGCTCAGTCAAATGCAAACAGGTGGAACAACCTCCCTGATACTCTATGCCACCTGTCATCTACTGTTGAGCATAAAATGGGAGTAGTTGCATTTGTATCAATAATCTTTGAATGTACAAAAGCAGTCTATAAAAGCTAATTAAGTCTACCAGCGTTCAATTCACTGAAATATTGTGAACGCCTGGTTTCATATTTTATGCACATTCTGTAATATCTGATTTTCTAAATCTTGTCTATTTTAGATGGTATCAGAGCTTGTCTTGTGATTCAGACATTACATTTCTTTCAAAAAAAAAAAAAAAAAACCAATGGCGCCTTCACAATCTTCACTGCTACTCTCTGTAAACTCTCTTCACCATCTGATTATATCATATCAGTGAAGTTGAACTCTTCAAATTATATCATTTGGAAGGCTCAAATCCTTCCATTAATTCAAAGCCTTGGAGTTGAAGGTCATCTAAAAAATGATCCGCCAGTTGAGGTCGTACTCAATGATAAAAGATGAGACGGTGCCAAGTCCAGCCTTCACATCTTGGAAAGATTGGGATTTTCTGTTGAGATCGTGTGTGCGGAAGCGTACGATCAACAAGCAATCAAACAAGCCACAAAGAAGGATAACACAGTTTTACGTGGTTCGGTGATTTCACACCTACGTCCACGAACAAAGCTCGTCTTCTCCTTAGTTTTCACTAATCAGAGTTTTCTCCCATGCTACTAGGGTTACAACCACAAGGATAATATATAGGAAAATCAAATACTAAACTACCCTTGAACCCTAATTACATTGGGCCTACAAAACGAGCCAAAACCCAAAAACCCAAAAACCTAACAAATCTCGACATCTGGTAGTAAATCTCGTTCTAAATCGAGAGGAAAATCAAAACCACCTGCAAAAGATGAATGTGCGTTTTGTCGCAAAAAGGGGCATTGAAGAAGGATTGTCCAAAGTTGAAAAACAAGCCACAAAGAAGGATAACACAGTTTTACGTGGTTCGGTGATTTCACACCTACGTCCACGAACAAAGCTCGTCTTCTCCTTAGTTTTCACTAATCAGAGTTTTCTCCCATGCTACTAGGGTTACAACCACAAGGATAATATATAGGAAAATCAAATACTAAACTACCCTTGAACCCTAATTACATTGGGCCTACAAAACGAGCCAAAACCCAAAAACCCTAAAACCTAACAAATCTCCACCTTGGCGAGATTTGCAGGCCACAACATTTTCCACCTTGGCATGCAATCACACGCCTCCAAATGCGCCCGTAGGCGCCAGCACCTGAAAGTGCTCAAACTCGCAGGATGTTGATCAAGTCTAAGCAATGCTTAAACTTGACCCCAGTCACAACCTTAGTCAGCATATCTGCGGGGTTATCAGCAGTCGCAATCTTCTTAAGGAGTATATCTCCCTCATCAACAATCTCCCGCACAAAATGATACCGTACGTCGATGTGTTTCGTACGTGAATGATGAACCTGATCCTTTGCCAAACAAATTGCACTCTGACTATCACAATGGACATCAATGTGCTCCTGAAAGATCCCCATGTCATCAAGCAAACCTTGAAGCCAAATAGCCTCCTTAGGTGGAAAATGTTGTGGCCTGCAAATCTCACCAAGGTGGAGATTTGTTAGGTTTATGGGTTTTTGGGTTTTGGCTCGTTTTGTAGGCCCAATGTAATTAGGGTTCAAGGGTAGTTTAGTATTTGATTTTCCTTCTTCTTCGGCAGTAACTGACACGGCGATCAGCAGCGTCTGCACGGCGGCAGCGGGGATCTTCTCCAGAGACGATGTGCGCGCGACCTGCTGCGTCTTCTTCTCTGCAAATCAGGTGTGGGTCTTCTTCCCTGGCAACGTGCGAATGGCACAGGCGACTGTTTCTCGACTTCTTTGCGCAGCGACAGTCAAGACCACGTGCGGCCCACCTTGATCTCACCGATCTGGCGAGATCCACTTCTGCAAGAGGTTCTTGAGATCGACTTCACTGTCTGCTAAAACCAAACCTGATCTCCGTCGTTGATCGCGTACCACAACCAAGCTTTGATACCAATTTGTTGAGATCGTGTGTGCGGAAGCGTGCGATCAACAAGCAATCAAACAAGCCACAAAGAAGGATAACACAGTTTTACGTGGTTCGGTGATTTCACACCTACGTCCACGAATAAAGCTCGTCTTCTCCTTAGTTTTCACTAATCAGAGTTTTCTCCCATGCTACTAGGGTTACAACCACAAGGATAATATATAGGAAAATCAAATACTAAACTACCCTTGAACCCTAATTACATTGGGCCTACAAAACGAGCCAAAACCCAAAAACCCATAAACCTAACATTTTCTTCTTAGAAGCTGGATGACAGGTACTTTGTCTGAAGAAGCCTTATATTATGTAGTTGGCTGCAATGCAGTCCGAGATATCTGGAATGCACTTGAAGAAAATCTTCTCCAAGTGACTAAGGACCGAGAAGTGCAGTTGAAACAGTAGCTGCAAGACATGAGACTTGGCTCTCGGTCTTTATGCGAATATTTAAAATCTTTCAAGAAGGTGGTTGATGGCTTGGCTGCAATTCACAAACCCACTACCTTTATCAAGCCCATCCTAAAAACCACACATGAAGAATGGTAGATTGCTAAGCCCCAATCCCCATCATGTACAGACTACAGTCTTAACCATCTGCTTTTATATCCACCTACAGCATTCTTAATTACCATAGATAGATAGATATATACATTCAGCCATCATTATTAGGATTGCCTTTACTGTAGTGACTTCACCAACCGCGTTTTCATGTCTATATCTCTTGCCGACTTCAATGGTATAGACAAAAGCAGTAGTCTCTTGCCGAATTCAATAGTCTTTCTTAAATGAAGTCAGACGACCCAGTTGCTAACCAATAACCACCATGGTTGAGATAAGTTTTCTTTCCATGGCTTAGGCACCCACTTGAGTGCATTCCAACTATGACATAATAAACCTTTGGTTGCAGGTGCCAGACTGTAGATCAATGATCTTTTCCTTCAAAGAAGCAGGGGGGGGGGGAATGGGAAGCAAGAACTAGAATTGTAGCTTTTAATTTTAGATTTTTAAGGTTTAGGCCCGTTTGTATGTAAAATAAAGTGAAATGAAATAAAATTAAATATCAAATTAAGAAAAAAAGAAGAAGAAGCAGAGAATGCATAAAGACGCAAACATCATTTTAGTTTGAAGTGGCTTCATAATCATGACTACAGGGGCGTGCAACAGTATGAATTGATAATATGTGGGACCTACCCTAAAGAAAAGCTATGGTTATATAAAACTTGAGTATGATGCTAGTTGTTTCTAGTCTCCACACTGTGAAGGAGGCAAGCACCCATTACTATGATCTCTCATCCCAAAGCTGTCTTTGTCTCTTTATAAGGACCAATTTGTAATATTTACAAAATAAATAGATTTTCATGCTTAGATCAACTTCATTTTTACGATTATTACAGAGGTGATGGGTGAAGAATGAGTTGTGGGGTAAAGGATATGACGTAGCATGGCAGATGGGACCTCAACTTTCCTAGGATTTTAAATATTAAGGTGATAACTGGATATTTATTTTTGATCTTCGGTTGATTCAATTCCCATTAAAGGGAATGTTATTTGATGATCATTTTTGTACTTTCAGCTTTGATTCCTCATTTTTAACCACGTAGGGCATGAATTCTTTCATATTTGATCCCCATGCATTCTATATAAGCAAACAGGCCCCAATAAGCATCTTCTTGGTAAAATTGTGTGTGACTTTTGCAGCTTGCGACCGGAAGTAGCAAATGGATTGGGGCAGACTGACGAGGCGCATCTACGGGTTGAAGTCCAACCCATATCTGTCCCTTTTTGGAACCAGGTTTAGTAACTTCAACATCCACCAATTGCAAATCAACATGATCCAACCCTTATAAACTTGCATCCTATGTGGGTTAACCCATTTAACCCGACCTAACTTGTACAAGCATGGCACAAACCCAATGCATTTTAATTATTAAGGCTACATTTGAGTTTATAGTGAAAAAGAACAGAAAAAAAGAGACAAAAACAGAAAATACTAAACCACCAAGTTTTTAAATGGTTTCACGTAAGCGGGTTGGCCCTGAACCAACCCATTACAATGGATTAGGTGGGTTATGTGCACTAGTAGGTTGACCCTAACCTGACTCATTTTTATTGCATGCTAGATTCTCCTGCCCTATGACCAACCTATGTACATTGTGGGTGAAATGATGGTCAAATTGGTGGGTTGGGCGAGATCTGTTTCCAGCCTAGATGTAAGTAAGAATCTTGCACTTCATTAAGTACAAAATTGCAATTTTGAGCATGCTCTAAATGAGAGGCACTGTAATGCAAAATCAAGACTGGTGCTTGGAGATTCTCTGTTTTCCTTTTCTTCTCTTTTTTTTTTAGTGGAGATTCTCTGTCAATGTTATAAATCCACCAATAGGTCTCACTAACCTTTAAAAGTTAAGAGTCTCACCATGAACTATCACAATCTAAACTTCCACCCCAACTTAAGCCATGCACACAGTTACATTCATTTCTGAAAAAACATGCGCCTAAAAACATGTGTTCTTTCTTGTGATTAATTTTGTACTGAGCACATTATAATATATTAAGCTGGAAGGTTTTAGATTTAATTTTGACCATATCTTTTAATTTTGATTAGAAGTTATTTTCGATTTTTATAATTACTATCACACTCTCTCCACTTTTTACTAACACACTTTCCTCACTTATATAGACTCCCGTCTTCCCCGTTCCTACATAAATTTCTACATTTTCATGCATATAGTGGTTTGCACAGATTTTTGTACTTAGTCACATTTTTATCTGGGGCGAAACTTAATACAATGACCAGCTCAAAGAGGGACTTGATTTCAATAGAATGAAGCACGGGACTACCGTTGGATTACAATCCTGAGCCACAGGTGCAGCCTCATTTAACCAGGGCTTTCAAAGTTAGGTTGCCGTTAACGGGCTCAGACATAGTTGGCACATTAAAGCCACTGTCCCACACGAGGTTCATTCATATTTTCTCTTTATACATGTGAGCTTGGTACTTCCTCCTTTAAAGTCACAAGAAGAAACAGAGAAACTAAAAAGACCTCATTTCTAAACCAAGAACCAAATGGCTTTGATGCAAGAGAGATCAATAGAAGAAGAGATGGCAGCAATGACCGAGCCAGTAAGCCCATCTGGCCAGTACTTCAACAGTGCCACACTCTCTGTAAGCATTCTGGCTGTCTTCGAATCTGCCATCCCAATTGATGACTCCCCAACCATAACCATGCTCAAAGATGTATTCCTTCCAATCAACCCTCGCTTCTCCTCCATCATGGTACAATCAATCTCTTCTTTATAAGCTCCATTTTTGTTTTCAACCACATATACTATTGTAGTATTGAAAGGTATTGGTTTTGGTAGGATTGTTAATATGTGGAGTTTTAGATAGTATATGGGTTTATTATAATTCAGGTGAAGGATGAGCATGGAATCCGGCAATGGAAGAGAGTGGAGGTGAAGCTAGAGGACCATGTGAACATCCCGATCTTCCCAGGGGGTCTTTCAAAGCAAGCTTATGATGAGTATTTTAAGGAGTATCTTTCAAAGATTGCAATGGAGAAGCTCCCACAAAGCAGGCCCTTGTGGGATATCCACATAATAAAGTACCCCACAAGCAGTGCAGCTGGTGCTTTGGTGGTTAGGCTTCACCATGCCATGGGAGATGGGTTCTCTCTGATGGGTGCTTTGTTTTCATGTGTGAGAAGAACAGATGACCCTTCTCTTCCTCTAACCTTTCCTTCTTCACAGTCAAAACCTCAGGAGCAGAAAGGTGGGGTGATGGGGTTTCTGAGAAATGGAACTCGGCTTTTGTCTGTGATGTTCAACACCACATCCGACTTTACTTGGAGCCTCCTGAAAAGCAGTTTGGTGGAGGACGATATGTCGCCCGTGAGGTCGGGGACCGCGGGAGTGGAATTTCTTCCTATTACTATAGCAACTGTAGCCTTCTCTCTTGATCATATCCGACATGTAAAAACCAAGCTCAGAGGGGTAAGATTGCTCTCACCACATTGTTTTTATTTTTAAGTTAATCAGTTGGGGGAGCCACATTTGAAATCTACACAGTTGAAAATGACTACCCCACTTCTTGTTTCAATCAGGGTCTAATTGGAACTGGGCCCACCAGAAGATGGATTGGGTGCAAAACCATTTGACTGGGGAGAAGATTTTCTCCTCATTGTAGGAGTGCACGTCCAGACCATTGTCAAAGTAGGACCCCCTTCAGAATTTTGACCGTCCCAAGTGAAAAATGGCACTGATGTACAGTGCACAAAAGTGCAGGAGAAAGTTTTCTGTGATTGGGGTCTCTTTTTTTTCTTATTTTTAATCATGCGTTTTATTAGAGGTGTTTAACGGGTCAAACGCGCGGGTTTCGGGTCAAACCCGACCCGACCCAACATATTTTGTGTGAGTGAAAACCCACCCGAACCCAACCCGTTTGGGTCACGGGTTGGTCGGGTCACGGGTCAAACGGGTCACAGGTTCAACGGGTCACGGGTCGGGTTCGGGTCAGTTTTTTTTTTTTTTCATGTAGAAGACCAAGGATAAAAATCTAAGGTATTTGATTGTTGGTTGATTTAAGGGAGGAAGACATTTTTTAGATTAGTTACCTAAACTTAAGGAGAAGGTTAATGCATCTTGTCCTTCTAAGACTATATAAGTCAGTGTTCTCACCCTCTCTTAGGTACTCAATTTTGTATGAAAATATTATTCTCTCTCTTTCTCTATTTGGTGACGAATGTGGTGTGAGAACTAGACAAGTGAATCCTTAAGTTTCAGCCTGGAGTGTAATTGCTGATTACTCTTTCCCTTTGTTGCTGTGTCAATTTGTATCTGAGCAACAAAAGGTATCTTCTTGTTTCTTTTTCATAGAAAAAAGAGTCCTTTTTTTAGATTCTATTATTAACTTTTGCAATTTTCAAATTAATGCTAGTTCATGTACAGCCTCCACTAGCTGAATCCTATTCCCTCACAACTCCATCCCACAACCCATAAAGTTAAGCCCCTTATCTGATCTCCTAAGCTGCTATTCACCTTTACAGTCTCTTTAACAGAGCCACGTATAACAACTGTCCTTCATGTTGCTGATAGTTGGTCATTGATCAAGGTAAAATCTCGAACATGTTTCATCAGGAAGCTTCAGAAGTTCCATATTTTTATGGAAAGAGAGATCCAAACATCTTAAATTGGATTAAATTACTGGAAGAGTGTTTTACGTGGCATAAATTGAAAGGTACTCCATGTAAATATTATACAAGAGGAAAACTTTAAGGAGATGAATGAGTGTGGTGGGAAGAAATATAATATCAATTGTATTAACCTCCACAATCATTTATACCAACACGGTCTTCTACATGAAAAAAAAAAAAAAAAAACGGGTTCACGGGTCACCCGGTAACCCGACCCGTGAGACCCGTTACCCGTACCAATGGTCACGGGTCAAGTCGGGTCGGGTCAAGCACAGAAATTATGGGTGGAGTGATCCACCCATTGACCCACGGGTCGGGTCGGGTAGGGTTACAGGTCATTTTGTACACCTCTAGGTTTTATACTTTGATCAATTGGTGGTGGGCTCAAATTTGCATTGTATGCAAGGGCAATGGCCAATGGGATTGTGGCAAGTGATGACCCAATCTAAAAAGAGAGATATTTGCCTGCCTGATGATGCTAGACAAATATGTTTGCTTGAAACCATATATTAGGACCCATCCAATCTGAGCTGACAGCAATAGGGCAAGGATTTGACCCATTTTAAATGACTGCCGGTTCGGGTTCACTTCATGGGCTTTGAAAAACAGGGCATTTTATCTTGAAGAAGTCCCACGGGGGCTCCCTGCGAGTTTTTTTCCTAAGCGCCTTCACGGGCTTTGGGTGAGGTAGTACTACAACTCTTGGGGGGTGAGGGTGAGGGAGGGTGCCCGTCCCGAATCGAATTCAGGACAATCATGTAAGAATTAATGCCTCTTACCATTTGCGGAGAAGAGGCGGTTCTTTCCGTGGGAGAGTTTTAATGCATGAAACTTGTTGTTTGAAAATTCTGCACTGCAAAGTACGGGACTCCTGTAGGTGAAAGCTCTGGTTTTATTAATAATATATGTTTTAGTTTACAGGGTTTAGATTGGAGGACCCTACTACCTTAAACATGCAAGCACCATATCTACCATATGTATGTAAACTAGGTAATTCAAAAGATTTGATCTCATGAGATATGGAAATAGGTTGTCGGTCGAATAAAAATGAACTAGGGCTCATGTGGGGCTCACCTGGTAACCCCAGTAGATCCAACCACTCAACAGCCCTTCATTAATTTGTATCCCAATTACTGTAAACTGATGAGTTGGTTGGAGATTTGAAAATTTTATTATACTGTTCCTATTTTTGTTTTTTGGGCTTTTATTTCTCTACAACTGATCTTCAGTCATGCTAAGCTTTTGGACCACTCCCTATCCATGCATAGACCTTTTAGTGTCTCCCTCATAAATACAAGTATGTCAGTAAGTATCCAAGCCCTCTATTTGGTCTGGGTCCAAGTCCGACTCTTTAAACTAAAATGAGTATAATGCAAGGGCAGATGCCAGGTCTGGTCCATGTCTCAGTATACTATGGCCTCAACCACCCATTTTATCCTGTCTTTATGTTACTTTGAAAATTGTCATTGTATTAGTCATGTTCATTGTTCAAGTGTCTTGAATGTAGTAAGCAGGATCTTGCTATTAAACATTCTCTTCATCCAGGGTTGGACGACAGGCTATCAAACCATTTCTTCACTAGCCCCTGAATTAGATAACAGCTGCACACGCATCTACTATAAGCGCAATAGTATTAGCATTAATTTCTCACTAGTCTCTTATGCCCCCTTTTGAAATGTGGGATTCTAGAGTCTCCTGAACAAGAAAAACCAAAGGTGATTGAAAAGGGATTTTGGTTGTTTTGAAACACAAAAACCCAATAGTCAATAAAAGAAAAGACAAATAACAAAATAAACTCATCCACTCTCAGCTAAAGAGAAGCTGAAAAGTGAGAGGCTAAGATCTCAGTATTTTTGTTAGTTGACTAAATATTTTAGAAGGTGAAAACTGAATGGCTGGAATCTTACCATTAACATGAGAGTGTCCAAGGAGTGGCCCATTAGATCAACAACTTGGGTAACTTAATCTAGGGTGTTACTTCCACTATCTACAAAAAGCCTTGGCAGACTGTTGATTAGTTTGTAATTTTGAATCACAGACACTGACCTAGGCCTCCACAATATACAAAACCCAGGGTAGTTATCAAATCAAATATTACAAAAGTTTAGCATTGCCTCTTCCTAAAAAAACTAACTTGATTAACCCTTGGACCTCTTTTATAATAGGAGTATACCTTGTCATTGCACTATGTACTGATTTGCGGAAAAAATTGAGACTCTGTTATCTAATAATCATTCTAGATATGCCCACATTTTACCTTAAAGTTACTAAGATTAGGAGAGCTGATTATGTATTTGTTGTACCAGACTGTGAATGATGTGATCACAGGGATTGTATTCTATGGCGTACAACTGTATCTGCAAAATGCGAGCCAAGGAGCGGCCGAGATCTCCCGTTTGACTGCACTCGTGTTGCTCAACACTAGAATGATCAACAGGTATCAGTCCCCTGAAGAGATGGCTGATCCCAATAGTGAATCCCCCTGGGGCAACCAGTTCGGTTTCCTTCATGTGTCTGTCCCACATTGTTCTGATACGGACAAAGTGAATCCCCTTGACTTCATCTCTACTGCCAAACAAGTAATACAGAGGAAGAGAAACTCTCTTGCTGTTTATCTCACAGGAAGATTACTAGAGACGGTTAGGAAACTCAAAGGCCCTGAGGTATGATTTTATTTGATCTTATACATTAGTAATATGATTGTCATCTAAGGAGGCATTTGTTTATAAGAATCTCTCACAGAACTTCTGTGTTTTAGGAATTTCTGGCAGTCAGTTGTTGTTTTTGCAGTTCCGGAAATTCCTCGTTTGATTATGTGAATTCCAAAGCCTCAGCCTTTTGAAATATCACTTTCATAATTCTCCAAATATTGTTCCCTCCAAATTATTGAAATTGTCTAGTAAAACTTAATAGTCAATATTATGAATTTGGAGGATTTAGAAGATTAAGAAAATGCTATTTCAAATTTGTTGTTTTTTAGAATTCAGTAAAATTTGATAAGGAATTCCTAGAATTTCACAAACTCAAATGACCCAAAAGCAGAATTCTAGTAAGAAATTCTTTAGAGCCAACTCCCAGTAATTCATTGTTTGGTAAGCGGATTCCTCACTGCTCTTAGAATAAAATCGCTCCTCATTGAAGATCTGTATAGCTGAGGATTTGTTAAAAGTCATATTCAGTAAAAGGTGGGGGAATCTAAAAATTTGAGGATTTTATACCCTCCCCTTTTAGCTGATGAGTGGTTGGACCTGAGAATCATAAAAAAAAAAAAGAGGAGCTCATATGGCCCAAATCCAGGAGATTTTCAAATGTTAAAGTGTGAATTTTTCAGGACCCAAGTCCTTAGAGGATTTTATTTTCATTGACAAACAATTACATAAGAGTATGTGTGGTTGAGTAATTATTGTGCCTCCTAAAATGAAAATTTTGTTAGCTGGCGAAAAAAATTAGAACCTCCACTGACATGGACATTTCCATTTCTAGATTCCATCATCACTCACCAAATGCCATACCTACATAAATGAATTTTGTCTCAGGATTTCCACTCCAAGAATAGATTCCAAAGATATTGTCAACAAGGATCAATTCCATGAACAGGATACTTAGCATTATTTGATTCCTAACATTATTCTCTTCTATTCTGGTGGATTAGAGCAGACCACTGCACAATACATCCACTCAACTCTGAAGAACACAAGCATGACAATTTCCAATCTGATCGGGCCCATTGAGCAAATGTCCTTGGCAGATCATCCTGTCAAGAGTTTATACTTCATGGTGGTAGGGGTCCCACAGGTAAAAATAACCAGCTACTTATTACATTTGCATATGACATCCTTATCTTGTGAATCCAATCATTTTGCATTTTCTAATAGCGACTGATCAAAGGTGGGCCACACTTGACGTGGTGCTCGAGTAACAATCACGACAGTGGTCGAATTGAATGAGGAGTGTTGACTAATCCACCATACTCCTCCGACATCCATTTATTTATTATCCACCACATCTGCAGCAATAAATCTCCCAATTCATATGGGGCCATTCATTTGTTATATTGTCTGCCGGCTTGTCTGATGGGCCACAGTGATGTGATGATTGACTTGGAATTGGATTGCAGAGTCTTACAATAACAATGGTAAGTTACAATGGAGAGCTGAAGATGGCTTTGGGGACTGAGAAAGGTTTTATAAATTCACAGTTACTGGTCTCATGCATGGAGAAGGCCTTTGCAAGGATATATGAAGCTGCTGCTGGAAAACCTCACCAGGAGTCCAACTGAGTTGAGGGTCTAATTTCCCAGTCAAGTTTCTTTGATTCATATGTTCATGAATTCCAAATGTGAAAACCTCACCAGGAGTCCAACTGAGTTGAGGGTCTAATTTCCCAGTCAAGTTTCTTTGATTCATATGTTCATGAAGTCCAAAAGTGAAAACCTCACCAGGAGTCCAACTGAGTTGAGGGTCTAATTTCCCAGTCAAGTTTCTTTGATTCATATGTTCATGAAGTCCAGATGTTTGTTGCTAGTTAATTAATTTCTTTGAGATACTGCCTATTGTGAAATTGAATATATTAGCTATAATGGTAAATTCTTGAGCATTTCCTTTATTTCCTGCTGCAAATGTTTTGGTTGTCATTGTTGCTAGGCTTTACTTGTGTCAGGTGTGGTTTTTACTTTTTACCCACATGCAATTCGGGTTGGTCTTGAGTTGAGCTGACCTGACCTGACCCGACTCGACTCGACTTCCCCAACTTGCATTCTTAATTATGTCTTTCTTACATGAAAAAAGAAGGTCCAAGTCCAATGCTTACCAAACCCATCCCAAACCAATCTATACATAATACGATCACAGGGTTAATAACCCAGTAGTCAAGATCTAAACTTATGCTTAAGAAGGATGGATGTCTGCTAACATTCTCAATTAAGCTGATACCATCGGTAATTTGAAATTACAACATTACCACATTATTCTCAATTTTTTTTAAATACTAATATTATGAAAAAAGAATATTGAAGAAAATGGGTTAGCCAATCCATTGATAGCTTAATGACGAAGCACCTCGCCCTTTGCAGAAACAACCAAGGGTGTTCTAGAAAAATCAATGAAATCAGATGTACTCTGTAAGATATATGATAGTCTTGGCTATGGTGAAGCAGAGAGAATGAATAACTCAAGAATTTGGAACATTGCTCATTATAAAAAATATAATCATGGGATCTTGCAAGTTTTAAACATATCTATACAAGTTATGCACCAATACCAATCCAAAATGGGATTTAAAGCCCCACCATAAAAGATGGGGTACTCACTTCTAGACCGAATCTGACTTCACTAATCTAATCAAGTCACATGCATTTCATGTGTTCATGAGGTTGATTTATTGAAATGTATGAACTGAGTAAACTACTTTTAACTCTGTAATAATAGTATTTAAATGAAAGCAGTACAATTTTCTAGTTCTGCTCTCATGCTGGTACTAAAGAGCATTAACTGAAAACTTTATATCCAGAGTACATCAGAGTATTAGCTCGGAGCAGCCTCAGACTCCTGGCCCGTTTGGTAACTCTAATTTAACTAATAAGATCTAATTAAATCAAGGTCTAAAATAAAAGCTCTACTTTTTAAGTTGTAATTTTTAATTTAGACTGTTTGGTAAAAGTAATAAACAAAGCTCTTATTTCATATTAGAGTGTTTGAAAAACCTCCAAATTAGAGCTTATAAGATGGGTAATTCAAGAAACAAAGAAATAGGGTCTAAGGAGTCCAGCTGATGTGATGAAGGATCTGATGGGGGATAAATACAACCCATTTTGGGAATTAGATTTTTGGGCCCAACTGGGCCAGGATCCAACTACAACTTGGGTCTCCCCTGAGTGGACTTCCTAAAAGGGCAGCACTCATCTTCCAAATTGGCAGGCCATGTGGGTCCCACGGACAGATCTGTCCTGTTGTGTATGCTCAACCTAAAATCCTGAAAATTGCATATTTCTACAATTTTTTCCATCTTCTCTGAGTATTTCTGCTATCGTGAGCTCTCTAATGTAGGGGCTTGGGTTTGGCATGGTTGGGATTGGGAGTATGATTGGAATCAGTTGAGATTGTGAGGTATTAACATATGCATTAGGTTGTCAGGCACATCCAAAATTGTGTTCTTCTGATCCTACCAATCTCATTAATATTATGGATTTGAGACCCAAGTATAGTTTTGCTTGTGCGATTATGTAAAACCTGTCTAATTTTACTTTAGACATGATATAACTCATGAATGGCTGGTTGTTTTCTTTGTTACAACATGCAAATCCCAGATATCCGCATTTCTCTATTTAGGCATTTTGCTTTATAGGTTATGTCATGGATTTGTAAGAAAAATCATGTAAAACCCATTTCTAGTTCTACTGAAGAGAGTCAAGTGCAGGAAATCTAGGGAAAAAGTAAGGCTGAGGGTATTTCAGTAAGTATGAAAGTTCTTATAGAATATTTTCGTCCAATACATCCGAAATAACCGTCCTCCTCACAGCTTTCACAAAAAGTTGCGAAAAAAAAGCTGTCTCCACGAGCTTATTTTTAAGAGGCTAAAACTGTTTATTGCTAAAGATAAGTTCTAAACATGAAATATAATTAATATTTTATCAAACACTCTCAATTATTAATAAGCTCTTAATATTTAAATAAGTGATTATCTTTAGAGTTACCAAACGGACTCTCAATGTTGCTCAATTTAATGGATTTCCAACACTCTAGTCCTCCCTCTGTTGTCATTAATTTAAAGATGAAGGGCATGGAACTCATGAGAGCACTGCGCATAAAAGAGGAGAAGACACCTGTGTGCTCGTGGGGAGAGGGAGGGAAGACTCGCACATGCAAAGAGGGAGAGACTAATGCATGTGGTCTAAGAACCCATATCTTGGCTCATGGATCCCATGCAAGCTAGGCCCACATTTTTGTGAAAGATACCCAAGTTCTCACTATTGTCCCTCTTAATTAGTTTTTTCTTATCTTTGGTAAATGCCCCTCTTAATTAGTTAATTGGTAGTTGGTATTCTTCATTTTCTTGACTTCCTCAACAGGGTTTTGCTTGTAAACGAAATGATGAGGATGATAAAAAAAAAAAAAAGCGCCTATTTTGGAAGGAAGCTCCTTTCTTTTTAGCATGGTGCATGATGAAAGTTGCCTTTCACATTGCCTATTTTGGAAGGAAGCTCCTTTCTTTTTAGCATGGTGCACTGCATGATGAAAGTTGCCTTTCACATTGCCTATTTTGGAAGGAAGCTCCTTTCTTTTTGCCATGGTGCATGTCCACTTCAGCGACTGAGTCATATTTTCCCATGAAAATCACTTGCTGCTCCCCCATCAAATCAATAGGCCTGATTTTCCCAATGACTAGTATCCCACATTTATCTTGCTAAGGTGGCCCCCACAAAGTTAGCCATGTGCCCCACTAAAGAATCACCATGGGTTTCCTGCTTTGGGAGATGCAAAAGATCAGGTTTAAAAATTGACCATAGAGTCAACACGGCCTCATCTCTCTCCCCCTCTCTCTCTCAAGCGTGTAAAACGCCGTTAAAGGAGATCTGTAGCCTGCATCTTCATCATCTTCAAGCAATGATGATATTTATTTTGAACATGAAAAGTTAGGAATCTGAAGATGAAAAGTGGGAACCAAACGATCCCGCCATCAACCCATAATGTTCATGTAAATGGGCTTCAATGTAGAAGCACACTTGGAGAAGATTGTGTGGATTGAAAGCATTCAATTTTTTTAAATTAACCATTTTCTCTATCTAATATTATCACTAGTTTGGGTTAACAAACCCAGCCTAAACAGCAGCTTTGAAATTTTGTTTTTTTTATCGATAACGAAACTCATATTAATCTAAAGAAAAGATCAATACAAAGAAAATCAAAAGAGCAAGGAAAGGTACAGCAGCTTTGAAATTTTGGGGTCAAATTAACATTTCCAACCAGAAAAATAAATGGATCGGAATCGGGTGGAGTCCATACATACCACTTAATCAGTCACTCCCTTAATCCACCCCAATCCGAGTTATTATACTTTAACCTGGCAACCTGACCCTATCAACATAGCCTGATATGATAATTTAGAACTCGGGTTTGTAATTACTAGACTGATCAATATGCAGGTCGGATTTTAGGTTTGCCCCAAACTTGTTCAACGGGACATCAATCCCACCTATCCTACCCTGACCCGACCCGACCCAACCCATGGCCGCCTCTAGTACTTGTTGTTTGTAAGGCTCCCAAGGTGGAGAGTGGACCTCATCCGCAGATCAGCTAACACAGTAGCGGACCAACTTGCAAAAATACGACCGCCTCTGGAAATGATTTTTAATACTTCATTACCAATACACATCTGGCATTTTTACTTATCTGAGAAATGTGTGCAGGTTCAGGAAAATGTGGGTAACGCGTCTTTAAGCCAGGAGCGACACCTTTTGCCGTGGACTTCATCATGACTGTTGAATTCCTCTTTTTGCAGTCGCCTTCTATGTTTTTACCTTCCACATTTTATGAGCATGTAGACCCAATGATTGTACTAAGGTCCCTTATGTATCCAATCCTTTCTTGTTAATAAAATCGCAGTCTTTTCATAAATAAAAAATAAAAAAAAATAAGCCAGGTCCATGTCCAACCTAAGTCCTACACCACCAGATCCAATACAATTAGTTTAGATATAATTAGGTTTGGCTTCTAGACAGCATTGTACGTGACCGCATAACATATTATCATGAAGTGGTATATGCCAATATTATATAATAATTAGATGCGAGTCAAGTCAATCATCTTATATTAGTATTTGGATCTATTGATGAGAAAGGACCACTTAAGGCCTAGTTCTATGCATTTATAAATATACATAGGGATTTTATTTTTGGCAAATCAAATCCACCTAAGGCTTATTAAAGAGCCAAGGGCTAAAGGATATGAGGGCAGAGGTGAAGAAGGTAAGACAGTGATGTGAATGAGGGTGATAGCTTGGTATTTATTACTCATCTTCTCTTGATCAAATTTTCTTTAAAGGATAAGTTACATTTTTAACAACTTATAGAAACACCAATCATAGGAATTCAATTAAATGAAACAAAGAGGCCCTAACACTGCATGGATGCATACCTAGTTTCGGGGATTGTACACTGCATGGATATGCATACCTAGTTTCGGGGATTGGGCCCAATCGGGAACTCATGTTTGAAACAACACTTCAAAACCCAAGTTCGATTTGTTGTTAAATGCACACAAAAATTTTAGGCCCACACAACCCAAAGCATACATCCTTAATAAGCACATGATGATTATTAGTTTAATTATGGAAGTTGGCAGGTAATTAAAGGTGTCGGATCTAGCGTTGGTCAGTAGTGGACGAATTAGAACCTTCCGCCTAGATCCATGGAATATTTTATCAAAATCCACCCCTTCAAATGCCCACTTCCCATCTCTAGTGATAGAGAGAATGTCCACCTCCCTCCGTACCATTTTCTCCATCCTCGTTCCATTAGCACTCATTCTACACTCACATGTTGATGCTTTCAATGGACAACAATAACAAAATCATGAGCAGTCTATTAACCAATTTATTATATTGTAATATATCTTTAACAAAGCTAATCATTTAAATCCCTTAAATGCATAGTACACAAGTACTCTAATGAATATCTATTAGATGATTATCTCAATGGAACATAATCCTAATACAAATGTAAAATAAACTAATCATATGCATTACCTTAAGTGAAGTACAATGTGAAATACTTAGTCTCAAACCCATGATTACCACTCTGATACGTACTCCGGCGGTCATAGCTAACCAAAAAGCTTACCAATCAAATCTCTAATCAGAATGGTTATTAGTAATTCTCTTTGGTGTCCTGGATCCCTGTGACACCAGGTATAGCACCATAAATACGACGATTTAACAATATATATGAGCAATTAAGATTCAACACATGTTATTCAAATTTCGAATTTAAAAATGAATAGATTAAAGAGACCAAATAAATGTCAACTAGGCACATTGTGCATTATGAATAAAATCATGCTTTATTGAATCAATAATCGAATACTCACTTTCCAGTTAGCTACTACATTTGCTCATTCTCTCCAATAGAGAACGAATCTAACTGGGATGTCACCAGCATCCCGGCTAAAGGCTCACTGGCTACCCGGTTCTGGGTTTCTGGCACTCTAGATGACATACTGCAGTAGTCTCGAATAACTGAACCAAGCTGTAATCCCATCGGGTATCACAAGGTCGAAGATAAGTAGTGCCGAACCATTCGAATCGAATAATAATTAGACTGGATTAAGACTTTTCTAACCGAATCACTTCTAATCAAATCCATTTATTTTCAAACCATAATTTCGAATCATGTGCTTACCCCTTTCTAATTTCACATAAATGCACGATAACATTTGTAAGGCAACTTTGTAGTACAATTTGTGGAATAATACAAATAACAAGTAGCTGAATATTTGAGAGCAATAAATAAATCAATCTCAATATGCAAATGCAAATAGTTTAATAGAATCAAGGATATTTACTAGCCAACCCTAATCTAATTATCCTCCGTCTCTAACCGTCCATTACGATGTAGTTTTAGATGATTCATTGCAAGTGTTACATCTCGTTGGTGTCACATTGTGTATGTGTGAGATGCATTGAGATCTTCTAAATCGATACTCATGGTGAAGTTCTAGATGAGTCGGATAAGCACGTGAGATGATCTCAGCCCAAGATTTCTCACAGTTTATGAATTTCATTGGGCCATGTTAATTATCAAGGGTTCCATGTCCATGGACCTATAAGGTCAATCTTAAACACCTTAAGAACCTTATTTGTTTAGTTTTTATGTGGTAATCATCCTCATGGATTGATTATGGAAGGTTTTAGGCCCTTTTGAAGTGGAGTTAACGTCGTACTGAGTCAATGGATTCTAATAGGGTCTAAACTAGGTTCAAAGTCCCTTCTTCAAAGAGAATGGATTTGGCTCATTGATCTGATTATTCACTCAGTCTCCCAACCTTTGATCATGAAGAAGAGTAGACCACTGGATTCTACACTATGAGAGCTTTCCAACGGTATAAAGAACTCTAAAATTGGGCATATGGATCAAAAGTTATGGCCATTTTCAAAGTTAGTGCTGTTAGGTCCAACGGGCCGACCCGCTCGAGTGGACAGCACTGTTGTAACCCATTTTCTGGGCAGAAACTAAGCTGAAATGCTCTGTTTTTTTGGATCTATTCTCCCTACCTAAATCCCATCCTTACAAGGCATAAATTTGGACCAAAATGAGCTTCCAAAGTGCTCACAAAACACATAATCCGTCAAATTATATTCTACATTAATTCATTACAAGAACCCATTTTTTTTACATTAACAATCTAATACAATGGAAATGACTGAATTAATATCCAAGAGACCTATAACATTCAATCAAAGATTAATAAACATGTATAAATCATAGTTGCTCATTACTTGCCTCATTTGGTGCCTTTCAACTCAATACCCTTTTTTTGACTCAATTGAACCAAAACCCCCAAATACACAAGCTCTCTTCAAATCTCTACAATGGTGAATGCAATGAATGAAAGCTAATTAGCATGCATGAGATTAAATTGGGTTCTATTAGCCATTAGTCATGATTAAACAAAAAGAGAAAGATAAAAAGGAAACTTCTTACCAATAAAGAAGATGGAGATGTATGGAAAGAGGTAATGGTTGAAGAAGATAAAATAGAAGAGGATGAAGCCAATGTCCACACATGCAAGGTCCCTTGTGTTTCTAACCTTGGAGGAGTTTAGATGAGAGATGTGTAGGGAATGTTTCCAGCTACATACAAGGAGAAGAATATGAACTTGGAGAGAAGGATAATAGAGAGGGTGCCCTAAGCTCCAATGCTCCAACTGTTAGAAGATGCCGTCAGAATCTCAAGATATCGTGTACAGATTAAATGCGGAAATAACGTTGATCGAAGATCATACATGCGAGATCTCTCTGATTTGACATTGATAACACAGCAACTCAAAAATCCCAAGATCTTCTACTGTATTCCTCTATGCTAGAATCCGCACCAAGGAATGAGCCTCTTCTGCGAATTCTCTCTGCTCTCAAAAATGAGATTTCTCTTGTGTGTTTTACATAGAGAGCAATATCTCATATATATATGCTATAATAGAGACCATAAGTAGTAAATAAGGAATAAGCTTCTTATGGAATTAGGCAACCCTAATTCGACCTAAATTAGAATCCTAGTTTTATAAATTACAATTCAGTCCACTAGAAAATTATAATTGCATTCCTATCCTTATTCTCAAAATAATATTTCGAGCTTCTTGTTATTAAATACTTATTAATCTCCCCATGTTAAGATTTTAGATATCCATCAATTAAATAATTACTAACACCAACATGGATGGCTCTTCTAGTATTGAGTTGAAGAAAGAGGAAAGAAATTGGAAACAAAGAGAGAAAACAGAGAGAAGTTTTCTTAGGTAGGATGGAAGAGGAAAATGAGGTGAAGAACGGTGGGAAGGGGTTCTAAAGAGAATATTTTGGGCTTCATTGCATGCAGGTCCATATACTTAAAATAGAATTTAAGTTGGGCCTGAAAATGGGTCATGTTGGGTCCGAATCAACTAGGTCAAAATATGAAGATTAATGCTAATGAAATGCTTAATGAAATGCACTTAAACCCATTAAACTTTGGCAACACATGTGGGGCCCAACATTGTCAAAAGGTCACAAGTCTACCTAAGTTGGCTCAAAACTCCACTAATCTATCAATCCATCACAAAACCATCCAAAACAAATATTAGGTGCCTAATCAAGGCTAATTAAGCACTAAACCTACCAAGGTGGGGTTGGGGTCTTACATGATCACTTCCTCAGATTGAACATCCGATCAGGGAGTCGCTTCCTTACGAACAAGATCAAAAAGGGCACACATTGCGACACCTCGACCAACAACATCTGCTCAGGGATTTCAGTGAACAATGGCACCGGGCTTCTCCAATGCTGCAAGAAGCATTGTCGGAACGTGCTAGGCGATTGCAACAATTGCGGCACCTGCCGCCACAAACGTGGATTCGGGCAGCTTTGTTGCAGTGGCAAATGTACTGATATTGCCTACAATATGGATCATTGTGGTAAGTGTGATAAGAAGTTCTCCAAAAGAGTAAAATGTGAGTATGGGGTTTGAGGGCATGCTTGATTTTTAGAAGAAAAATTATTAAATAGAGAAATAAAACTTGCTTGAAATGTATGGCTTGGGGCTAATACAGATATTCTATTATGTGATTATCTAGAAGTTATGACCCATTCATGTACAACCTTGTCCTACCTACCCTTCTCAGCCAGCGAGCAATCTTAGATTTTGTACGGTTAACATTAAAGTGGGAGAAGCCATGTTGTCGCTCTCTCAAGTACCTATTTAGATGGAAGCCGGTGTTTCATAACTATTCTGGAAAGTGATTTCCTCAATGCAATATCTTAGGTTAATTCAATGGAGACCAGGGCCTTGGAGATTTCAGTTCTACTTCAATGAGATAAAGTTTTTATCTTTATCTTCTCAGGATGCATAAGCTAAACAAGGGGGTAGATGGAGTAGTCCCTTTGGAAGCATCTCTTTTGTAGTTATTTTGCATTTGGTTTGATTCTTTTATATCGACGCTTGGTTTTAAAAGTTTTTTTTTTCTGTTGTTTGAATCTTCATCTTTTAATATAATTCTATAGTTACTATAAAAAAATTAAGCAAGGGCCTTTGCTCGTGACGATTCATGAGAAGAGGATTCATTAGAAACCAAGTTTGGCTACCACAAGAAAATCAAGAATGATTTCTTAAACTCATGTTTGGTAAGCACGCCAAAATCCATAGAAGCTGATGGATGTTTCATATTTAAGGGTTTTGGGAATCTTGGCCTAGAAAAACAATATTCACGGCCGAGGCACCTTGGATCGACATGACACAGCTAAGGATTGGATCGTGCTGTGCCGTGTCAAGGCTCCCTGGCTCAGCACGGTCCATCTTTGGAAAGCGGCACGACCCGATCAAACTGTCAACAGGCCGGGCACTGCTAAGCATGGTTTTCTCCGTACTAGATTGTGCCTGTGCCTCGAGGCCCGGCCCAATTTCCACCTCTAGGTACATCCCACGGGCTGTAGTTTGATCCTCTTCACCAGACATATGGGGTCCCTGCATATCAAAAATTAAACATATCTATAGAGAACCGAAAACTACATACTTCTAGAAGAACATGTGAGACCTAAGTGTGTGTTGAAAAGGACTTCTTCCTTTCCAGCGTTCTGATTGTTGGGAGTCCCTACCCAAAACTATACTGAATAGTGAAATATATTAACATGTGCTAATTAAGGTGGTCACCGGGACCAATTTGCCTAACTTATAGTCAAAAATACAAAAAAGCTTTTCACATAGTCATGGGTTAGGTTGGGTTGTCCTCCCAGTGCTAACTGGTTGCACATATGAAGTCACAGCCACAGGTCGCCGGGTTTGAGTTTGAAAATGATACCCAAGTATATGGGCCTTGGTTGATCACAACCTGATTTGACCAAATATCCACTCAAATGTGCAGTTCACTCTGAGTTTGTGCCAGTTTATGCTCTGAGTTGGGTGCCATTTTGTGTTCTAGCTGCTTCTTGTTTATCACACCAGTTTCACTCTTTCTATGGCAATTTAGCTGATAATTAATGGTCAGTGACATTCCAGGACTTTTACTTGAGAGACTTTGTAGGTGTATATGATCCTATTTTACAACGGACTGCTAAATCAGAATAGATGTAATAGTTAAAAGAGTCCTATGTAGCTCCGGTGTCATTTTTTTTTTTTTTTTTAATAACAATGAAGGTATCCCACTTTCCCCAATGGTATTAACTCATTGAGGCACGCACTCACCCTACAGGTGCACCTGATAAATCTAGGGGGACTCAAACACACGATTCTGGGGAGCAAATCCTTACCTTATACCAAAGAGGCAACACCCAAGGGTGTCATGTAAAAGTTTATAATTTTTATTTTATTTATTTAGTTTTTAGAGTTGAGAACCCAAGCACCCCTTGCCCATTATAGGTGGGCATTGATGTTCAGAAGGGTGCGCATTTGTGTGATGAGACAATACCATGATGGAGAGAAAATTATTTTGATTTACGTAAGCTATTGTTTGTTGTTTAATGTGAAGCTGGTTTTTCATAAAAAAAGGGAAAAACAATTAACTGATTTTTCTTTAGAGGGAGGACTTCAATTACCTATTAGAAGGGTAAAGATGCAAATTTCTCTCTTCCATGAAACAAAAATCCGTGAATCGCGGAAGCATCTTGTTTCACAAATAAGTCTTAGTGGCTTGCTTGTTTGGATTTTTTTTTTTTTTGAGAGTTGTAAGTACGTGTTGACAACTTTTGACATAGGTGTTAGATCATGTCTCAGAGTATTTTTTAATTCTTACTTGAATGCCTGGATTTTAAAAATTAACCTCTGTGGAAGCCACTTTCGACCTTTGAGATTCTCAGAATTCCAGCTTCTTGAATGTTGTGAAATACTTGAGTAATTTGGAAATCACTTGAGGAAAAACATTTGAAAACATCATAATTTCCCCTAAAATGATTTCTCAAAATTTCCTCTAACCAACTGAACTACAATAGGGGATCATGGTTCTTGATTTCACACACCATTAAGTAGTGAATGGGGCCCTGGTTGCATCTAATATTAGTACCTTTTGACTTGATGATGATGATTAGCAACATTAGAGCATTGTCCTTGTTATGTTTGGGTAGGCTATGTGAATTCCATTTTTCCATCTCGGTCCATCCTGGGCTCAATACTTGGATAAATTGCATTTTGTTAAAAACCCAACTTTAATACTCTCATCCTAATATTATTCTCTACAAGAGCCCCGCACAGCTGTTGCTCGGAATTTGATGTCTCTCTCCTTAATTTTGTATGGACGGTGGGAATTGAGAACCCTAAAGCATTCCATTTGAATTAAACCCATTCAATTCAAAATATTCTCAATATGGAGCTATCAACCCAATTGCAACAAATGAATGAGTCCAAGAGGACATAATTTGACATCGAGTTGGGTTCAATTATAACCCTACAAGTAATGGATAGGGTTCAAGTCTGAGTCTGTTATTATAGAGTAGAGTAGTAAAAACCAAACCACATTTTGCACAATCAAAGGACATGATTCTTGAGGTGATACATATACACATGTTGTAAAGTTGGCCGGAAGTGGGTTAAAACAAATCTCAAAGGGTAATCGGCAGTGGGTCGTCTGAAAAGAAAAAAGATAGTGTTTGGATGGATTTCATTTCGGCTAAGAGGCTTGATAGTGACACATATGTTTAAAGCAGCTGCCCCCTTTCCCCACACCCCTTCCTTTCACACAGTATTTTCGTCATGCCGTTTTCATATTGAATCCTACAACCTGGACTAGCTCATGAACAGAACCATGACTAACTCATAGAGTTAGTTATGTATACTTTTTATTTCATATTTCGCTGTTACACCTTATCTCTTGGAATGTGAAAGCCAAAGCTGCAGTTGGAATGTGAAAGCCAAAGCTGCATTTGCTGCCCCCTCTCTCCTCCTCCATGGCCTTATCTTTTTCTTGCATTGCATTGAATGCACCCTATCCTCTCCTGCTCCCTCTGTCCTTTTGTCTCCACTGGACTAGACAATAGCACCAACCTGTGCCCCATAAATAAAGGATCCGGATCCCTGTTTGGACCAAACAGAGCGTCCAATCAAGTACCACGTGGGGAAATGAATTTTTTCTTTTTTGGGAGATAGGAATTTTTTTTTTTGAAGAGATGGGATGTGACATCTCTTCCATGTGGCACCCCCCCAGAAATCCTGTTTGGTCCAAACAGGATCCATTTTCATAAATAAATGATCGTTCAGGGCAGGATAGGGTCCCCACCAGGATGAGTCCGGATCCTCATGTCTCTACCATACACTTCATGTGAGCTGGCCGGAGGAGTGGAATTTGATAGTGGAGCCCAATTATATATATAAAAAAAAATAATCTCAACTGCTCAGAATGATTGGCATCTCCTTCGGTCATATAACCTCAAAATTTACTTCAATTAATATTGTTAATCATAATTAATAATGTATAAAATTATACTAATCATATTATTAGTCATATGCTCATCTTATAGTGGGATTAATTTCTTTTATAGTAAGATTTTGAGAGTTTTTCATTAAAATAATGGTATTCATTTTGAGTGGTTTGAATTTATAGGGTATTCTACATATCGATGAGACCTCACTAGCAGGATTGGCCATGGTTGCAAAAAAAATATCAGCAAAGAAACTAGAAAAGACTTTCTCTTAGGGCATATTTGGTAACTAGAGGCTTTCAACCATCTGTGCTATGTGTCATCCAATGGTAATAGTTTTTTTTTGCAAATTTCGGCTACTCCATGAAAAATCAAGCCTTGCGGTTTCACCCCATGATGGTTTGGATCATGTAAGAGGGGGCCCACAAGAATAGAAAATTGATACTTTAGGGTTTGGACTTATTCACAAATATCTCAAAATCCATAATGGATTAACGGCTGAAATCTAACCATCTAGTCGTGTTTGGGCTTTTGGAAATGAGGCATGATTCATATCATGATTCTGGGCCCAAAGGAAGCAAAAAAATTGAAAAAATCGAACTACAAAATCATCCTAATTTTTGTACTGTGGCAGCTCAATGGTCTAGAATAAGTGGTCATTTCCTCATTATCTACGATGAATCACGCTACAAAATTTGACCTCATAGCTATTTTTGGCCTTCTTGTGAGAATTATCAGTTCAGATTCCCCACCCACCCACACTCAAAAGTCCAGAAATCATGATTTAATGGTTTGGATTGTTTTGAAAATATCCAAAAAACTATGAAAAATCAAGAGTTGATATTGGATCGTATAGCCATTATGGGCTTTTTAAAACTAATTAACAGTTAGATCATGATTGTGGGACCCACAAAATAGACTTCCAAAGACAAAACGAGTAACCTCTAACCTATCGCCTACCGGTACTCTTTCTTTCTCCTTGTTTATTTTTAAAGTTATATTGGGGGAGGTCGGACGTGGTACTCTTTCTTTCTCCTTGTTTATTTTTAAGGTCGTATGGGGGGAGGTCGGACATTGGGAATAGTCAGACGCATGGATAGGAGGATTCTTAACATCCATTTCTCCTATTTTACCAAACGTGAATTTTCCACAGAAGCACGAAAAACAGGCGAGGAGTCCACTGAGCGGACGGTTACCAAACGTCCTCTTAAGTAAAGAAAGTTATGGTGTATAATTGTGTTTTATTTAGAGGATTGGCGTCGTTTTATTTGGTTTGTCTTTTTCTCAAAAAGTGGTGCCCATGCGTGGCATCATTGCTTTTGGGCTTTGTTACTGTAATGTGCCATTTGATTTTGCATTGCATTCCTTGTTGGAAAAAAAGAGGAGCAATGGGACCATCTCTTTGATTCCTTTGGTAGAACATTCAAGATCCCCCACCCCACATTTTCTACTGCCTAAATTCCACTAGCTTGCCTCCATCAACAATCATTTAATTGTAACTTATGTTAGTATATTTGTAGCTATGGTGCATGAGAAAGAAAGTTTGGGTTTTCTCATTCTTTGCATTCATGTGTGAAAATGAACAACCACAGAAATCCTGGTGGTGACGATGCATAGGAAGTAGAAGATAAAGAACCAGGGACTAATTAGTAATTACTTGACTTTCCCAATCATCTCCTAATAAATGTCCGAAAAGAAATCTATCTTAGAAAGTGATATGCTAATCATAATTGTAAGATATCCTAATTAGTTCCTAACGTATCTAATAAGTAACATCCTAAAAGAAACTTCTAATAACAAAAAAAAGTATGAAGTGTAAAACATTTATGCATATTTGATGATTTAATTGGTTAAGAGCACCAAGAATTTCAATTTTGTGTAATAAACTATTGGCAACCCTAGAGCCAAGTTCCACCAAATGTAAGGCGATTTAACTATGATCACCTTTCTATCAAATAAACAATTTGTAAGGGAAAGAACCATGAATTGTAGCTTAGTATTTATATTGGTAGTCATGACTGGTGTGAGCACAGAAGAGTTTGTACGTTGGCCATCTATCTATAGAAAAAAAAATTAAATCAATTTTGTTAGTAAATTCCATCTTGAAGAGGTTAAGAAGGGCCAAGTGTAGTACATTAATTAGCTAGGATCACAGTTCAAGAATCGGATGTTACGGCTTCGAACTCATATTCTCTTTATGGGATCACTTGTCTAGGCAAAAGCCTCGCTTATCCGATGTAGGAGGGAGGTAGGAACTTCATGTGCCCAAGGAATATTCTTGGATAATTTATTAAAAACTCGATTTTATTATTTAACATCTTCACTTGACCATATACGCACCGCCCGAATAAAAATCTCAGATCCGCCATTATAAGAGAAAAGTCCTACAATCCTGTCGTCTTCTTTGTTTGCTCCAAATTGAATTCGGTTGTCCGTTCTAAATGAAAAAGAGCGTGAACCAATAGGAAAGAACACAGTAAATTTCTAAAGAAGAAAGCAACATTTCCCACTAAACACTCGCATGAGACAGATGAGACGAAAGAGTTGGAATCCATAGATTAGAATCTGAGAAATGAAGAAAACGATCAATCATAAGATCCTATCACTAATATAGTAGTATGTTCTGGTCACCACGTTTAAATCAAACAAACTATACCATCAACGTCCACCCTACAAGATAATAATCAAGAAAAAAATAAAGGCGTGATTAGTGTTGCAATCCACAGTTAATTAAAGGCTTTCCATGTGCAATCCATGTAGAACTTTATGACTTTCATGAAATATAATGATCCATTCAAATCGGGTGGATTGGTTTAAAAGCAAAGCTGGGCGCCCATTAATCTGTTGGACAGATTCAAATGAATTAATTAATTACATTTTACTTACAGGGGGTTACACCTGATAATTAATTAATTACATTCACTAAAAGGTGACTGAGGTTAATGATGGACGCTGCACTTTATATCCCTACTCCTCGTGAATAATGTTTTAGATGCCCGACCATCTTGAGGGATATGAATCGGTTTGAACATGGCCTAGAGGCGTGCACAGTATGTATCAATCTGATCAAAAGGTTTCGAACTTTAGTTTTAAGCATTTAGGGTATGTATGTTGTTTGGATTAGAAGTCGTATGAATTAATAAGTACATACAAATTTATGGTCAAGTAAGCTACACAAAATGATTATTAAATTATTAAATGGCTGAGGTGAAAGTTATGCAAGCTACCAGAATGAATCACTAGTTCTAATTTAACCAAATCAATGCACAGCAGAAATAAACATTTAGATAATATAGAACTAGCTATTTACCAATCACATACCACAAGAAGGCAGACACAATATTTAGCGTGGAAACCCTATTCAGGGAGAAAAACCACGAACCAGAAATCAAGAGTTCACGAACAGTTACAAGATATACTCACAAGCTCCTTTACCTCAATTTGTACATCGACCTAATGACTGTAGTTGTTCTTGCAAAGAATCCACTAACACGACATCCACCGTGCCCCGTACTCATCACTTGATCTCCTCGCATCTTGTCAGTCAAGATGAACTATCTGCTACAATAAAGCAGAAGCAACAATGACCTTTTAGAGTAACCATTCCAAAAGATCTCTCAATGGCTCTAGAGAATAATCTCTCTTTAAGATATCTTTGACTCAGATTAATGAGAGTGGTACATTCTCCGGTTGAGAGCAATACCCTATAAATAGCCCCAAATTCGTGCCTTAAACTTAGTGCATAAGTAAGACTCAAATTGGAAAACATAGTCTCAAAAGAAAACCAATTCGCAACTTAAAAATGAGACTTTCCCGTTTCTGTGCCTGTCCAATTGATCGGACAGTTCATTCGATCGATCGGACAACCCAAATAACTAGGACATGTTTACAATCTGATCAATCAGACTGGGGCTCTGATCAATCGGGCCTGGGGGAGTTCGCCTGGTCTTCTTTTTTCTTCTATTCTTCGCTTCAGCTCTTCCGGCGACACAATCACAGTCCATTTTAAATAAAATAGAAAATACAACTCAATGGATCCAGAGTTTTGTCCAACCCATGAATTAGCCAACATAAAAATACTAACAATCTCCCCCTTTGGCAATTCATGGACAAAACTCCCTAGTACAATACAAATGATCAACTCAAAAGAAAAACTCAAAATACATTGAATTTCAGAGAAAAAAAATATCAGCATATGTAGATCTTTGCTTGTTTTCTCCCCCTAACTTCATTATTCTCCCCTTTTTTGTCTATAATTGACAAACAATTATTTTTCAAGTAGCTTCTGTCAATCTGAATTCTGCAGCTCCCCCTCAATAAAATCTCTGTATATTTCAATGCTAGGGTGGGGGTTTGATCTTACAGATCAGGGGTGATGAAGCTTCGGCACACACCCTTGCAAATTTAAACACTTTAGCAAGGTGTGTATCAACACCGAAGATATGTCTTCTTTCTTGACCTAAATAGCTTTGGTATCCTTTTTCAGCTCAGTCTTTTGTGTTTTACATTGCATTTGATTTGGCGATTTTCACAGCTTATTGCAATGGGGTCGAATGTGTCATTTAATTTCACAGTGATAACAAGTGGGAATTTGTTCAGGACGGGACACATTCTTCATCATGGCAGCTGTATTTACAACATAAACAGTAGGTTTAATAACAACTGAATTTTGAACAAAATAGTCAGTACCTTTGGCTTTTGATGTAGATGTCCCGTCAGTGTAGCCAATGCCATGCATGTCTGTTTTTGCCTTTTGACTGCACATGATGTCATCAAATTTTTTAGACCCAGTATTCATCATGTTTAGTGAAGCTTTGCTAGCATCCGACTCAGAAAAAACCATCTTGAGTTTTTCTTGCAGGTCAGTATTTTCAGCTTTCAAGGTCTTCATATCGTGATTAATCAAATCACACTTCTGTGATACAACAGTCAATTTATCTACCAATTTGTTATTTTTTGCCTCTAAGTGACTCACTTTTGTAAGAGCTTCTGACAATTCATCTTTTAAAGAAGTATTTTGCTCTTCAGATTCTTTCCAGCATGTAGCCACTTTTTTATTCATCTTTAGCATCTTCATGATCTTCGCAAACAATATCTGATATTCAGTTTGCCAATTATGTTTTGTCTCCACTAATATTTTGACAAGTCCCATTATCAGACAATGGTGGAGTAGCAGAAACTGAAGTTGCTATGAATGCCATGAATTTTTCTTTGCTAACTTTAGACTTCTCAGACTTAGATTTTTTATCATCTTCCTTATAAGTATCATCATCCCAAGTTAAACTGAAAGCCTTCATTCTTGGCCTTTTTGTTAGCACAATCACTAGCAATGTGTCTATAACCATGACACTCAAAATATTGAATCCCCTTAGAAGATTTATTCTTTACAAAAATTTTAGGGATTTTTAAACCACTTTTCTTCCCCTTCATAAATGCCTGAAATTACTTTATAAACTGAACAGTAACTTGAGGATCAATCTCATCAGAATCGGAATAGAATCACTAGCAATTTTTTTAAATGATTCTTGGGAGGTTCTTAAAGCAACACCTTTGGATTTTGATTTTCCATTAGTCCTTATGTTTGCTTTAAAAGTCTAAAGGTTGCCAACTAACTCCTCAGATTTGAGAATATTCAGATTTTTATTCTCTTCAATGGCTACAACCTTTGCATCAAACCTTTTTGGAAGAAACCGCATAATCTTTTTCACAATTCTATTATCAGGAATTGGCTCTCTCAAAGTAAAGGTATCATTCACAATTGCATTTAGCTTTGAATTGAACTCATCAAAAGTTTTATCACTTTCCATCTTTATGGTTTCGAAGAATGTATACAATTTCTGAAGTTTTGACTGTTTAACAGTGTCGGTCCCTTCATGCACAGCAGAGTATCCCAAGCTTCTTTTGCAGTGGTGCATGTAGAAATTCTACAAAACTCAGACATGCTAACTCCATTATAAAAAACATTCAAAGTCCTAGAGTTGCAAGTGGCTGCTAATTCTTCATCATTAGTCCATTGTTCTTCAGATTTCAGACTGGTTATCCCATTAGTAGTGACAGTGGGCAAGGAATAGCCTTTCATAATAGATTTCATTACTTTCAGATCTATGACTTTTATAAAGACAACCATTCTGGCTTAAGCATAATTAGAACCATCCAGCAGAGGAGGCTTATTTGTTGAAGTGCCTTTATGGTAATTACCCATTCTCAGTAAACTATGGATCAACACAATAAAATAGTGAAACTTGCTCTGATACTAATTGAAAGTTTTGCAGGCTACCAGAATGGATCACTAGTTCTAATTTAAATCAAATCAATGCATAGCGAAAATAAACATTAAAAAAATATACAACTAGCTATCTACCAATCACACACCACAAGAAGGCAGAAACAATATTTAGCATGGAAATCATATTTAGGAAGAAAAGCCACGAACGAGAAATCAAGAGTTCATGAACAGTTACAAGATATACTCACAAGCTTATTTACCTCAGTCTGTACCTTGACCGATCGATCGGGCCTGGGGGATTTTGCTCGGTCTTCTTTTTTCCTCTATTATTCGCTTTGGCTCTTCCGGCGATACAACCACAGTCCATTCTAAATAAAATAGAAAATACAACTCAATGGACTCAGAGTTTTGTCCAACCCATGAATTAGCCAACATAAAAATACTAACATGAGGTGTGTGCAATATGAGGTAAAGTGAAGGGTCAAAGATACAAGGCAACATCGCAAATGAGAATGGACCTTTCAAGGATTTGAAATAGGAGGTGATGACTCTGTAACACTAACCTATCTGACCTTGATTCATTTCCCATTGTGTTTTATCACAATGGTGACAATAAATTTGCATTGATAGAAATTGAATTACAGATAAATATGCAAGTTATTAATGGGCTTTTTTGGAAGAATTTATACCTTTATTAAGAATAGGTACATCAATGGTACAAAACCAGGCTCCTCTTGAACATTCACAAGAAAGGACCATGTCATATGAATAGGAGCTAGCACGTTGTTTCGGCATTTAAGCCGTGCGAAAACTCGAAATAGGATCATAAGATAATTTTGCAAAATTGGTCGGTGGCACCAGGTCTGTCAAAAAGTCAGCGGGACACGGCTCCAAAGACCTTGGTGGTCCCATGGGCCGAACTTTATACAGTGTAAGGTCTTGGGTGGTCCTCTCTCATGACCTCCAATTCTTCATTTTGTACGACTTTACCAGTGCATTTGCTTTTCTCTCTCTCTCTCTTCCGTGGAAATAAATATCAGTGAGTTCTTGGAGGGTGTTGTGTGTTTTGGGGCAGACCTTGTAAGAAAAGATGGAGAAGTCCCGTCCCTCACCTAAAGTGGATAGGAAGACTGCAGAGAAGATCAGAAGAAACCAAATGAAGGAACTTTATTCCAAGCTCAATTCTCTTATCTCAAATCACCATTCAAGGGTATGTATTTCTCTTTTATCATAAACAACAAAAGGGGGTATTATAAATCGCTCTCTCTCTCTCTCTCTCTCTCTCTCTCTCTCTCTCTCTCTCTCATGCAAATGTTCTTGCATATATATATATATCTCTGGTTTATTTCTAAGCCAAGGATCTTGAATCTTTTCCTAGTATATGATCAAGAGAGAAGAAGAGAGGGAGACTTCTTGTTATGTGACCCACTTGCATTTTGGGTGGAAGTTTTAGGGTGGTGGTGGAGGGAGACTTCTTGTTATGTGACCCACTTGCATTTTGGGTGGAAGTTTTAGGGTGGTGGTGGAGAGAGAGAGAGAGAGAGAGAGAGAGAGAGAGAGAGAGAGAGAGATGTCCACACACTACTCCTGTGGGAGCAAAAACTGTGGTCGTAGGTGCATCACCAATTTAACTAATGGCAGTAGTTGCTCCATGAGATAACGAAATTGTCGACAACCAGTTACTACTCTCTTTAATCTAACCACTTTTCAATTTTTTTTTCCAAAATCTGAAAGACCCCCAAAATAGGGCTTCGGTTGTTTCTCCTAATCAGGATGTAGACAAGTCTCTCTCTAGTTGAGACAATCCAGATGAAGATATGGATAGACATGTATGTCGTGTGGTGTGTGTGGTGTGTCCAAGTAATATTTCACTGCAGTTGAATTTTGGGCTTCTGTGTAGCTCCTAGAGATTGGGAGAGAAGGCTTCAGTTTTTCCCTCATGAGATTGAATTATAATCAAGACGCCCTCTCCACGTGAATGAGAAACTGAGGCACCATGTTGAGCATTTTCGATTTTGTTCACATTTTAGTAACTTTTAGCCTAGTTAAGATTTCTAAGATGATGATTTCTCAAGGGTTTTCTTTACTCCTTGCTCCCCCTCATTCATCATTTATCTCTCATTCCATCTGTTTAAAGTGGGCGCGCGAATTTTATTGTATTCAAGAGACAAGTAAAAATAACCAAAACTTATCTAACATCAATGTACAATATCGGTCTCTCTCTTACTACGTTAAATTTGAGTGTGTGGGAATGAAATTGCAAAGAAAGAATAGAAGGCATACAAACTCAACATTCTTACAATCTTTGTGGCTTAATCCTTTTCTTTTAGGTTTGTTTTTGTGAGTTTTGCATTCCACTGAACCCTCTTATACTATGAGGTCACGCTCACAATGGCTCTTTAACATGTCTTTTCGATCTCAATGTTTCACCGGAAGTCTAAATATTGGTCTCCCCTTGTCCTAGTTTATTTCACTACTAACCATTTAACATGCCATACTCAGGCTAATCGGAGTCTTATTTGTATGTTGCACAACTCATTACAAATTAATGGTATTCTTTGATATTTCCTCTATTATTGAAGTTAACTGGTGGGTCTTCCCTTGTCCTACTCTTTTTTATTACCTTTCTTCTAACTCTACTCATTTTGTCTTTGAATTCGCATCTCAGCTACATTGTATTCTAAGCCCTATACATTTCTTTTTTACTCATTGACCTTGACCTTCCTATATAAGAGCAGGTCTAAATTAAATGTCATCTTGTAAAAGAGGCCCTTCAATGGAAGTGACAGCCGCATGATTAATCTTATCTTCAATTACAAATTACAGGCCCAATTACAAATAACAGGCTACATAAATATTCATATATCTCTTTGTATTTTTCATCATTCATTCATGTAGTCATATTTACTTGCTAACCATATAAATCTATCTACAAATGAATTAATGGGTCCAAGCAACCTAATGGATAAGTGTGCTTGCAATGATCAATACACAAATTGACCTACAAGTAAAAGACTTGATCTACTCAAAATTTTAAAAGTGCCACCCATTCTTATTCATCTTTCTTCTTATTTTAACGATTTCTTATTTTTGCACATAGAATTTTTAAAGTCTCTCCTATGTAACTCCTTTAGTCAATAGAAGTCTTGCCACTTCAATTCAGTTATCTCTATTCTGCCTCTTTAACCTCAGTTTTCCAGCTTCCTTTCAACAAATGCTTGTCCCCTCTTCTCTTCTCTATATTCTTCATCCCTAGAGCATCTCTTGGGTTTCCCTATTTATTTCGTTGGCTCAGATTTCTCCTTGCAGTATTCAAACCTGGATCAATTTTGTTCTTTACGGTCTTCACCTATCTCCTCTTTCCTATGCTTTCATCAAAGTGTTCATTATCTAAAGGCGCATTCCAATTGGAGATTTTCAAGTTATATACTTTTTGTAGGGGGTGCTTCCCCCCACAGGGGTATAGGCTGGAGCCGAGGGCCCCGGGCCTATTGTGTACACTTCGGGAGACGAGGCTCCGTAATCATGCATTTGTCCCAGGGTGGATTTTTCCATCCCCAGGGGCCTCCTCAGGAGTCGATCCCGCAACCTCTTGAATAAAAGATTTAACGGACTTACCCAGCTCAAGTAGTACCAGGGTAAGTCCGTTAAATCTCTTATTCAAGAGGTTGTAGCTCAAGTGGTACCAGGGTAAGTCCGTTAAATCTCTTATTCAAGAGGTTGCGGGATCGACTCCTGGGGAGGCCCCTGGGGATGGAAAATCCACCATGGGACAAATGCATGATTAAGGGAGCCTCATTTCCTGAAGTGTACACAACAGGCCCGGGGCCCTTGGCTCCAGCCTATACCCCTGTGGGGGGAAGCACCCCCTACACTTTTTAATTTCCTTTCTTTCGTGGAGGTGTTATATATGTCATTGTGCATTTGTTAAATTATCATTTGCACTTTGAATCAAGATGCCTACTTTTGAATGGCTCTCATTGGCATCTTCAATGATTCTAATAGATAATGAATGATAATCAGTTTGCCTGTGTACGTATCTCTTTACTTGCACATCCCCAGTAGAAGTAAATATTACTACGATTTGAGCCTTAGCATAGAATTTTACTTTGAACATTTTCATGCATATTTATCAATTTTAAAAGTTCTCATGTTTACAATTGTTGTTCATTTTTCTTAAAATGAGGATCAAGTTTTAAATTGGCAAAATAAATTTTTTTAATATTTTCTTATTTAACATCATTGCTTCGGTATTAATATTATTATTCAACCCTTGAAGATGGGCTTTCCTGCTAGTTGCCAGAGTTCAATTGGAGTTATCTATGAAGGTTTAATTGCAAGCTTTTCATCTTGTCATTACCCAATACTCCATGCTTTCAAATTGTGGCCAACTTGAAATACAAGCAAATTGAGAAATGTTTTTACTAAAGATAGATTAATGAGTTAGCAAGATGCTTCACTTGCTCCTAATTCTAACTTAAATAAATATTTTTTTCGTGTGGCCAGGAGGCTCCAATGCTTTCAGATCAGTTGGGTGAAGCGGCAAACTACATAAAATCTATGCAAGAAAAAATAGAGAATATGAAAGAGAGGAAGAAGCAACTGGCCGAAACCAAAGAAATAGATAAAAGTGCGGACAGTGAAAAGATGGACTTCCAATTGCCTCATATTGAAGTTCAAGATCTTGGTTCTGCCTTGGTGGTGCTTTTGATTTGCGGTTTGGATAATCAGTTTGTGTTCTACAGAACCATTCGCATTCTTGAGGAAGAAGGTGTTGAGGTTGTGAATGCTAGTTTCTTTGTTATGGGTGATAAGGCCTTCCACACTATACATTGCAAGGTAAATATTACCTCATACGTTTTATCAAATTGGATTCCTACTCTTTTATTTATCTCCCAAATATGTATTTCATCAACGACCCATTTGTTTGCATGGAAATTGAATTATTTAGAATTATATAAAATGTTCTACAATTACTGTAGCTAACATCGAGGAAACAAAGGTGAAGAACCACAAATGGCCACCAATAATGTCCCCTTTATTTGCAAATGATTATCTAGTGATCACCCTAGTAAATCAAATCATAGAAAAGTCACTACCATCTACATTTCCATCTTAAACCCTTCACCCCTCACCTCTTTGTTAGTTCTTTGTTAAACCCATTTTACCGTGTATTCTTAGGAACTCAATTCCATGCAGACAAAAGGTCTTGAGGGCTTGCTTATGTTAATTAAAGAGGCGAGGGGTGAAGGGCTTAAATTGAGGATATATGGGGGTTTTAGTTGAAACTTTAAAAACAGGCCATCATTTTGAATTTTTCATTGAAGGAGAGAGAGGCTGAAGTTCCCTTGTGGATATCTACTTTTTTGCATCTTTGATAGAAGAAAAATTGCCCATAAATCTTAGGAATTCAAAACCTACTAGACTAAAAGGCCACAAGAGGTAGAAGGAACTAATTTTTTGAATTCTCCTTTGCTTTCCATTTTTTCTCAGATTTTGAACTCTGAAGATGATTTTGAGGCTGCAAGGGTATCGGAGAGATTATACAAGCTTGTCCATGAAAGTTCTGATAATCGTTGAGTGCGTAGGCCTTATCATGGATCTTCAATCGAACATTTCGATGACTTCTCTACCTGTCCAGTTTGGGATTTCCGAATCAAAATATCGATGTACAAAGTATCAAAAAAGTTGTGTGAAAATTACTTTGTACTTGTGTTGGAACTTGGAATAATTTGAACTAGCTGTTTTATATTGTTCTGCATAGCATTTCTACTACACGGAAAGCAGCTTTTCAATAATCTTATTGTTATGCAGGAGCCATTTTTTCTGCAGGACATATTCAGCTTTCACAAGAAAATTTGGGGTGAGACTGGATATATAACCTAGAGTCCTAAAACTCTACGAATTTTCTTACGGCCAACAGGTGTTTATACACCATATATAGTTTCCTTGTTCGCAGTTCAATTAATTCGCATTCAAGTTTGCAATTTGTAAGTAATTCAAGACTTAGCTAGATCAGAAAACTCGAAATAGTAGATTCATTTCATTCTCTTCTCTATTCGTCTGATTTGGAGTTTGAGTTAGACAAATTCAATTATTCATTTGCGATGCCATGCTATAATTTGATCACCAGGGCCCAAATCTAAAATCCAAATTACTCAAAATAACTATGCTTTTATATTTATTATGGGCATAATTTTACTTCTATGAGAATTAGGCCCACAATTGGAATGATTACCTGTAAAACCCATGGTTAAAAAAAAAAAATAAAGTAAAATTCCATGTTTACTAGTGATCAATCTAGGGTGCATTTGTGCTCAGCAAAAACAGCAGAAACCCCCTACCCAATATTCTTTGGACTTCCATTTCAACCCAAGGTTTCCTCGTCCGTGGCATTACAAAAACAAGTCCTTAAAGGTGGGGTCATTTTTTACTGGAGTTACATGATGGATTAGCACTAATACATTGTTGTAGTGCTTTTGACTGACTAGCTTGGATTTTTATGGCACGTTTGTATAGTTGGTTTTCGATGAAAAAAGTGAGGATTGCAAAAATGGTTTTTTATGCTATAGTAAAATCCGTGTTTGGTGCAGCTGCAGCAAAAAAGCACAAAAATGAGCTTTTTTTTATTCCTTGGAAAATAAATTTATGGGCGGTTCAGAACATTCTATTTGGATTTTTTACAAAGAAAAATAGTCATAAATCCTAATTACACAAATTGATTAAGAAAGACCCTAAAACATCCAATTAGAGTGTTGTACATGGCCAAAAGATCAATTTGCCCCGTAACGACATCCGTAAGGCTCATCAACTTTATTGGAGTCTTCTTCCCAAACAATATCGTTAGGGCTCATTGTTATAATCTTCTCCCCTCTTCTTCTCCAAAGAAAATATATCGTTTGCCCTATCTTCATTTTTTGCACCCCCAAAAAAAAAAAAAAAAACCTCATTGTCTTCTCTCGCTTCTCCTTTCCTTTTTTGCTCTCTACTATTCAAAACCTTTCTCTTTCCCATTTTTGTTTCTCATTTCTTTTCCAAAATTTGCAATCTCTTTGTGCATAACAAATACATTATTGCTCTCAAGATCATATTCCAATAGTAGTTGGGAAAGTATCATTTACCACCATCAATCGCAAAGAGAATTAAAATTCATAGTGCTCTCCCAACGGCAGAGAACTTACTGCTGGAGTTGCGGGTACAACCTATAAGGCTTATGGAATAGATAATTAGTATGTATTTGGATATTTGTGAAAGAAGAAGTTCATCCATTCTTTTGTCGATCTCTTGTCCACAGTTGGAACTGGATCAGAGGCTCTCTATTTGCCGCGGTAAAATAGACACCTAACTGGGAATTACGAAGAGGGGTAAAACAGAACCACGGAAGAAGAGGGGGAAAATTGCAAATGTTTTTTTTTTTTTTGGAACGAGCCCTAATGATATCGTTGTAGGGAAGAAGAAGATAAAAACTGGAAAGAGGTTTTTTTTTTTTAACGAGCCCTAATGATATCGTTGCGGGTCAAATTTATCTTTTGGCTATGTACGGCTCACTAATTCGATGTTGTAGTGCTGTTCATTATCAGTTCCTGTAATTAGGGTTTATGACTAATTCTTCTATAAAAATTATTTTTTTATTTTTTTCTACGAAAGAAAATCTCCGCATATCCAGGTTTTTGCGGCATATACACAAATGTGTCCTTAGGTAGGCACTACTTGTGGATTTATAGGATTTGATTTAGAGAACTATGTAAGATGAGTTCATTAACAATTCACGAATTGAAATGAAAATTGTTTGAAATTGGCCATTCATAGTTGGAAGGCCTTATGAGTGAACTAGGTAACTATAATTTACACCCTATTTTTGAGCAGATTCACTATGACAGGCCAACTTCCACCCTTACCGGATCACAGCATTAGACTGCATAGGATCTGATGAACCCGCCATATTGATAAACCTACCAGGTTTATTGGGGAATTAACCCCCGTCATTGTTTGATTCAGCTCTTTGATCCATTGAGCTCTACATATTCTACGCTCGCTTAGCAATAGCCTAATCCAACCCAACCATTGTGCCTAGGATGTGATCAAGGTCAGGATCCTATAATTAATATGTTGCCCAATCCCATGGCCTACCAAACTTAGATGAACTCACACAAGGTTAGCCCCTAATTCCCAGCACTAACTAGTTGTAATGCATGGCTAACATCCTTTTGCAAGTACCCAACATGGCAGCACTCCAGCTTCCATCATCTCAATTAATCTCACACATGTATTTCAAATGGTTGAAGTACTTTATATAAAGTATAAACTAAACTTTCCATCTGTGGTGTTGACTGTTGATGCACTCCCTATAAAGCTGAAAAGGCTGGAAATGAACTTACACTTCCTGCAAAGCTACTAGTGGTTGAGGCTGTGTAGTGAGTACCCCAACAAGAACACCCCAAAGAGGCATCCTTGAAATCTTCTTTACAAAAAAAATCCTAGAAAGCTTTACGTAAAGGGCCTACTTGTCATTCCAATATCTGAAAATGTGTACAATTTTTCTTGTGACTGTACGGCAACACTTGGATACTTTTTTTTTTTTTTAATGCTTCACTAACTGAAAACAAATCCTGACCTATTAGTAATTGAAACAGCTATATTTTTTGGTAGAAATTGAAACAGCTATCTTGAAATGCTGTGGAAGAGACTTTGATTTCAGCATTTAATTAGAGTCCTCATTGTCTGTCCAGGGATGCTTTTAGAGAGTTAGGAAAATCTGAATCTGGGTGAGTCCTTTCTGTGGAAGGCTAATTAAGGAAACTGAAGCTTATCTAGGCCTGGAGGGTTTGTGGCTTTTGTGTTAGTGTGGTTGTTGGTCTGGGTTATATGGGTTGTCAGCTCTTCCTTGTTTGTTTGTGGCTTAGCTTTGGTCACTTTGATTGTTGCCGTGTCTGTAGTTTCTTTTTACTTTTTGCTTATTGTGCTTGGTTTTTTATTTTCAAAGTAAAAAAAAAAAAACACAGTTATTTATAAAATGAAAGTACTAAGTAAGATAAGGAGCCCTAGATGAATATTTATATGTTGGAGTCGGCTACATGAATTAAAATTTTTTATTTTCGGCTACATGATATGTTGGAGTCAGCTACATAAATTTGATTTATTTATTTTTATCTATTCCTAATATGAATATGTTTCACTTCTTCATATCTATCATTGCTACATTCATTCGTCTTTAAGATGGATGATGATATACGCTAAAATAAAATAAATTTAAGGAAGGAAATAAGAACAATACAAATAAAGAACTTGAGCCGGTGCACCTGGCCATCGGTCTTATTGGACTGTTAGGCCTTTCTGTATAGATAGTTGTGGGCCTGCTTAAACTTGCTGGGCCGATGATTTTCCCTGACATATGGACTAGATTGAGCTGGGTACGTAGGGTTTAGTCAGGTCTTGACCAATAACCCACTAATTTCTGGGTCAGTCTTATTGGGCCTCAACCTTTTCAGGACTGCTCAATTGGGGGGCCACACCATCATCTGCTGCTTGGAAGACAAGTGCCTCCATCTTATGGGCCCCTTTCAATTTAGGGAGCCTATTGGATGGTTACCAAGTGGCTGCATCTCCTCCATTTAATGGCACCATCAAGACCCTTTTTTCACCAGCATAGAAAGGGGTAGTCTTGTTCCACAAATCCAACAGTAGCACAACTCTTTGAAATAAGTGTTCCGAGTTAAATATTTTTTCTTAATTCCAGAGCAGGCCTTTTGTCCTTCATTGAGGCCCACACAATCCGAGCTTCGGCTAATCTTTTGCCCAGCCCAAGCATTGTCAATTTTTATTTGAAAAACTCTATTTGGACTAACTGTGGGGTCGGTTTTTGGACCGACCCCCTAGATCCTTAGGATGAGGACTTAGGGGGGTCGGTCCCAGTTAGTCCAAGTAGCACGGCCGATTTTATTTTTCAGTAACCCCGTCAATGCAGCGGAATTCTAAAGAGGTGACGTAGTCAGGATTTGAATTCTAGAGATTCAGGTAGGAGAAAAGCCGCTCTACAAACAGCATTGCCAGGTTTAAAGTTCTTTACTAATAACTATATCCAACCAGTCAGGGCCCACAAGAAGAAAAAATTGCCAAATTCTCTACCTTCTAATATTGATTGATTGCATGTGCACAAGAGGGATATGTCATATGAATGAAACAATGGCTTCTCTGAAGTTAGAAGACTTGATTAGAGTCTGTAGATTCTCTACCTTTTTTTTCTCTTTTGAGACACTTGTGTGTTTTTTGGGTAGGATCATTCACTCCAACAGTGTAGATTCAACATGGCCCCACTTCGCAGTTCCACTTCACTCTATTTTCTACTTTTAATCAGAGAATCCACGTGTACGGCCTATCGGTATCGTCACCCTGACGTTACTGCCGTTGATCACCAACATTATCCAACGTCGTCCCAAGAGGCCCCACTTTGTGGGGCCCACCACTGCGACTGATCAGATATGCAAATCTAACGCCCCTTCTTCTTGCTGTATATATGCATCCTGAAGACAACAAAAATGTCTGAAACAGCAAAAAACGGCAGACTCCAGGATTTCATTTCGAACTCTTTCGATCTCGATCTCGATCTGGACTGCCTTTTGGTCTTCTCAGATCTTCTAATTATAGCAGAAAGTTTTGATCTTTATCTTTATTACAGGGTCCGGTTTGTTGAAATCGCCCACACATCTTCTATCTATCTTTTGTAAGTAGCTTATTTTCTTGATCTATGATGATCTTGTTTGTTTGTTGTATGAGTCTTTTGTTTTGTGATGTAGCTGCGTACATGGATGGATCTGAATCTATTTGATCTTATAACTTAGAATCTGTATGTAATAATTTAGTTTTGTGTTGTTTTGATTGTATAGGGATGTTATTTTAAGATTTGAGACTCGGCCATGCAGCAGTATAGTGATTTGAAATGTGATTGTATGTGGATTGTTTAGTTTTTGAGGAATTTAGGGTTTGAATGTAAGGTATAGGAATCAGATTCTTGATGATGTGTATTTTTCTTTTTTTATAGATTCTATGGGGTTTTGACTTTGTACTCTTTTTTGCTTGTTATTTGGATGATCTGATTGCTTGTTGGTAAATATCTAAATGTTTTGGATTTTTTTTCATGCTATTTTTCTTTTTTTATTAAGCAGTGGAAAAGAATGATTTTTGAAAGTTTCAAGTTTACATAGACAACAATTTAGCATCTGGAGAAAAGAATATATAAGTGAAGGGGGTTTTCTTTGCCTTGTATTTATTTATTTATTTGTTTGTTTTATTCTGTTCTTAGAATTGATTCCAAAGATTTTATGCTTGTTTTTATTATGACTAAATGAGGAAACATGATTCTATCAAATTTTCCAAAACTGTGTTGGGTCCTACATGGGTGTTACATAACTGTTGGATCAGTGCTTAGTTAATGGGCAATTGGGAGACACATCTTAACTGACTAGTGATTGCAGGGTGGCTAGTGATTTTCAGATTGTCCTATTATTGCCACTTTTAAGGTGTTGTTCATTGCCCACTGCACGGCCATTCAAATTCCAGACTACCATCCATCTCTACAGGGGACAAAGGGTGAATGGTAGATTGTGGGCAAGGCAACCCGCTGTGGTTGAGTACATGGAATGTTGTCATTTCTGTTGATGCGTGCATTATGTTACTGAATGATTGAATTCATGGCAATTTTCATCTTATTTTTCTTTTCTTCTCTTCGTGTTTTTTTTTTATTTTTTTTATTTTTATCGGTGGCATGACTCGAACCCACTACTCAAAGGTAACAATAGTGAGCCCCTTCCGCTGTGAAACGATCCCAGTATTGTATAAGTTGATATTCAACAAAATAAAGGAGAAAAATAAGAAGAGAAGGGGAGATGGCCGTTTCGAGTTGCCTTTATTTCTCAATAACTCACAAAGCTTATTACACTTATATTCCACTCATCTTTAAATAACTACAATATCTTAACTAAAGCCTTAAACAAAGTCAAATCATAAACATACCTTATTTAAATAAGAAACCTAATAAATATTGCATGGTTGGGTAGTTAGGGGTGGACCCAAGCGTTAGCACACGAATGCAATTGCACTCGTGAGATTCAAGAAACCCCTTATATAAGATCTTAAAAGATTCAATTTTATTATTGAACTTCTTCACTTGATTATTTCCCACACCACCCAAACGATAATCCTAGGTTTGCCATTGTGGGTAGTGAATGTTGATTAACCGAGCACACAACCACACCCACCCGCCCAAATACACACCGACCCCAAAAGAACCCTTGTGCTCCAGGGTTCACATGCAGGAATTTCTAGTGGGGTCATAGACAAAAATCCATTTTTCTTGATCATTTTGAAAGTTCTCCTCCGGCGTCGTCATAGTCCACACACCCAAAGCATAGGCAAAAGGCTCAAATAAATTGGCCCCATGTCAGATCTCCAATTGTCTTTTTCATCCTTTGATGCTATTCTATAGCATCGCCTCTGAGATAGAGAGGGGCCATGGCAACCATCTGATCATTCGAGATATTGATGAACAAGGTGGCTGGTTCTTGTCCTTCAAACCGTGAAAAATCCAGTCGTGTAGTGCGAGGTTGGATGACCGTGGCTTTGATTGTGTGCAGGGCCGGCCCAAGGGGCAGGCGGGAGAGGCCGCCGCCTTGGGCCCCCAATAATTACAAAATTTTAGGGCCCCGTAGTTTTTTATGTATTTGTATATATATGTGTAAATATTTAGTCTAATATATAAATTGAAAGGCTCAAATTAATAATACATGTGTGTAAGTATTTAGCCCGATAAATAAATTAAAAGGCCCAAATTTAAAGCCCACCTTATTTAAAATAACCATTATTTAAAAAGTCAAACTTAAGGCCCACCACCATACCACCATAAGATAAGACTTTAAAAGTCAAACATGGGCCCACCACCAAAAGATAAGACCACCAAACTTTCAGCTTTCCTCATTTCTCGTGAGCATCAGAAAAGAAGTCTCTAGGGCTTTTCTTTTGGAATGGTGTGTGCTGTGCTGCTGCGCCGGTTCTCCTCTCCGGTAAAGTAAATTTTTTTTTGTTCTTTTTTTAAACTTAAAAACAGTTATTTGTAAATCGCAAATCTGATATCATAATTTTTAGTTTTTTTATTTCTTTTCTGCATCGATTCCTTTCTTTACAGTTTGATTAAAATTTTTTATTTTGGTTTCATTAACTAAATTTATTTTTATAAAAAAATTTTGTGTCCTTTTGTTTCTAAATTAGAATTAGTTATATGAAATTTAGAATGTCATTTGTATATTTTTTAAATCAAATTTTTTTTCAAATGCATGGATAGCTTATAGAATTTTGTTGACCATACCGGTTACTGTTGCCTCTGGAGAAAGAAGCATTTCAAAGTTGAAGTTCATAAAAAATTACCTTCAGTCGACTATGTCACAAGAAAGGTTGAATGGGTTAGCTATGATATCAATTGAAAAAAATATGGTAGAAAAACTTGATTTTACAAGTTGATTAGTGACTTTGCAGCTAAAAATGCGAGAAGATATTGTTTTCAGTAATACTTTTTTATTTTTTTGTTCTAGGTTTATTAGCCTTGTTTTTTTGGAAGGGAATGTTGGTGTGTGAATTGTAGGCTTTTGACCAGGGTGGGTAGTTTAAGAGAACTACATTGTGCTTGATCATTGGGATTAAATATAGCCTCCCTCGGTATGTAGGCAATCCTAAACTTATCTAGATGCAGCACTTTTTTGTAATAAAAAATATCAATTTTTTGTTAGAAAATTGTAATGAATTAAATTTTTTTTTAAATAATTGTATAAGGGCCCCATTTTTTAGAGGTCGCCTTGGGCCCCCTAAACGTCGGGGCCGGCCCTGATTGTGTGGTCCTGAGATCATCTCATTTCCTATCGTTCATCTTGATGGGACTTGAGATCATTGATCTCCTGCTGCACATGCTCATTAGAAGAAGATTTGATGGTGTTTGAGAGCCCATCAATCTTTTCTTCTGATTTTACCTAGAAACTCTTGATTTTTAAAATGATGTTCTTAACATCGTTCACATCATTTCTAGCTCTCCAACTGCAGGTGCCGTGGAAAATAGGTGGGAAAAATGGATGTCGTTGGTTTGATGGGGCTCTGATGCCAATTGATACGATCCTAGTATTGTATTAGACTATTAGTTGCTATTCAACAAAATAAAAGAAAAAAAATAAGAAGAAGAGATGGGGAGAGGACCCTTCTAGTTAGATCAGAGTCCTTCCTTGCCTTTTTTTCTCAATAATTCTCAAAGCTTATTACAAATCTATTCCACTCATCTTTAAGTAACTACAATATCTTAATTAAATCCTTAAACAAAGTCTAATCATAAACATATCTTATTTAAATAAGAAATCTAATAAATTTTGCATGGCCGAGTAGTGAATGTTGATTGACTGAGAATTGAATGTTGCATATCTTGGTAGTAAATGATAGATATATGGGTATCATGCTGTGCCATGAGCCCGTCATTGTATTTTGGGTTTCTCTTTATGCAAACATTGTATATTTCTGACTGCATTTTTTTTTTTTATACTGGAATTGGACCTTTTGCAGGCCTTCTCTTTATTAACCTGTTGATTTAAGTGTTGAACCATGGGTGTGGAGATCATGGGTGCTGAACTCCCACAAGGGCAGGCAAAGGATGGAGTGCCTCTGAACATTGACGATGTGAAACCAAATCAGGGATCAGAATACGAAGAACCTATTAAATTTGGTGCAGTGGATGGTTCTCATGGAACGTCAAATGGGCCATCTAAAGGAGATTCAGACCCTTCTGCTGATGCCAAATTTCCAAAGGATGCTGTTGATGAGTGGCCCGCACCGAAGCAAATTCACTCTTTCTATTTTGTTAGGTTTCGGTCCTATGAAGACCCCAAGCTAAGAGCCAAAACTACTCAGGCTGAGAAGGAGATTCAAAAGAAGATTCAAGCACGTTTTCAGCTAACTGACGCATTAAAGGCAAAAAGGGTACAGAAAAATTCGTTCCACCTACCCCCAAAAAAAAAAAGGAAAATCTTTACATGTACTTGGTCTTGATATTTCTTTTGAGTGATGAAGGGGAGACTTGGTTATGTGAATGTAACACATGTAATGGTGCTCCTTTCAATTACAAATATAGCCTCCAGACAACAAAGTCACGTTCGAATATGTTGTGAATGTGGGTGAATGGAATAACTCCAAAATTCAAACCACTCCATTGGATCTAATTGTAGATAACCACTCCAAGAGAGAGCGAGGAATAGCCTAATTTTATGTATTGTCTCGAGGAACGCTGAGACATGATTAGGGTTAGTTGATTAGATTTTGCTTGGCCACAGTATGGGTAGGGGACTCATAACCCTGCATAAATTATGGCAATTAAAGAACAAATGAAGATGGATAACGGTATTTTAATTGCTGAAGATTGATATTGAGATATGTTTGGATCCATTAATAATTGAAGGAGATTATGAATGCCTAATCATGGGCGGAAGGGCAATTAAATGCTCCTTAGAGTGTCTTTTTGATTGAAGGAAATAAGAGCTATGTTATCATCATGGTAGGTTATGTGTAGACATGTACCAAGAGTGCTTAATGAGGAAGTGGATACTTGACCATAAGTGGGAGTAACAGGAGATTCTCTAAGTATATCAGTGAGAGCTATCTATGTAATGGGCCCATGAGCTTTACTGGTTTTTCTCACTATTTGTGCACTTCTTTCTTGCTTTTGTAGAATTAACTCTTTATTACTTCTTTAAGAATTGTCATGTAAAACATTTGTGCAGTTGGACCGAGCAGCTGTAATTTCACAGTTGAAGCCCCTTACTGCAGAAGACAAGCGATACAGGGGGATGTTGGATGAGAAGAGGAAGGAATTGGAACCCCTTCACGCTGCTCTTGGGAAGCTTCGCAGTGCAAACAATGTTACAAGAGAAAAGGGAGTGGGCTTATTCTCTTCAGAGGAAGAGCTTAATGATCATGTAAGCTTATACTGTCGGATTGTATTGTTTCCCGCATCTCATGCAATTCCTGATTTTGTTTATTTTGGCATCTTGAAACAGATTGCCAGTTTGCACTATCGCATGCAGCATGAGAGCATCCCCTTAGTTGAGGAGAAACAGTTGCTTAGAGATATCAAACAACTTGAAGGGACGAGGGAGAAAGTTATTGCTTATGCTGCCATGAAGGCAAAGATTCAGGATTCATTGGGTCAGAAAGAAGCTATCCAAGGCCAGGTCAAAGTGAGTTTTTCTTTTCCCTTGTTATTCAAAACACTCTGAATCTATGGACTTGTGATATATTTGATTGGAATGAACTTGTTCATTTCACATATTTAAAATTATTTTCCTAATTTTAGCTTATAGGTGGTGATTTGGATGGAGCTAGAAAGGAGCAACAAGCAATTCGGGGAAAAATCAAAGATCTGGAGGAAGATCTGAAGGCAATTGATAGTGAGATTAATACATTGCAGGAGGAATTGGGAGCTCTTAACCAGAAAAGGGATAAAGCATATGAATCTATAAACGAACTGAGAAAAGCACGCGAGGAACGGGTAACATAAATTGTAACCATTTTAATCTGTTTACTCTCTTGGTTACCTGGTAACTAGTAAATGTTGGTCATATGTATATACATGTTTTTATGGACTTGTCTGTATATTTTTATGAGGAGCTTTTGGATGAACTATACCTTGCTTATAGAATTTTCACTTTGCAACTAAAATACCAGTTTCAATTTTGGCAGTTTTAAGTATCTAGCAAATAATGAGTCCTAAGTACTTTCCAATAGTTTCTTAAGAATTTTATGTCGTGTTTTGAGTTGGTCCAAGTTGAATTTTAAATAATTGCTGTTCTTTACCTAGTGGTCGAACAAATGCAACCAAGTATATGGGACTAGAAATTTGTAGATTGTGTTTATGACGGCGGAAGAAATCAATCAGTGTCTTTCCACTTGAAGCATTTGAACCAATTCCTTCAATATATGGGATTTTTGGTTTCCCTCAGTCAAATTGTGAGTGATTTTCTTCCGGTAGTGTATTCAGTCCTATGTGATATCATCCTTGAGTTAAAGCCAGGGACGGAGCTACATAGAATTGAGAGGGGTCAATTGCCCCCTCTCTACTTGTACCTTTCCTTTAAACTAGGAGAAAGATATGAATCAATTCATTTTTATCATATCCTTTTTGCCCCTCCTCAACTCTTTTCTTTTCTCATGTTTTGCCCCTCAACAATCTTTTTTTAGTAGAGAATGAAATCTTTAAAACACAAAAGGGGGTTTTGGTCTTTTACTCATAAAAAAGACAACTCATCAAATCACCAATAAGGTATGCATTATGCCGTGAGTTTTCTTCTTTTATTCTTTCTTTTTCTTGCCCATTATTGAGCATAGAATATTAATCCTCTAAAAGTTTGAAATTCATAATCACCATAGCTCGTTTAATTTATTATCAAATTTTGAGTTTTTAAAATTTACTTCAAAATGTGGATTAAATTAAATCTAATTTAATTCCTAAGTAAGAAGTTTCAAGTTGCTATGAATAGAGGTGCTTAAAAGTTTTTTCTATACTTATTACATGTCAAAGGTTCCATCAAGGCTAGCGGTTTTATTAAAGTTTTATAAAGGATTTAGGCTCTAAACAATGGGCCAATGATCTAGACGTTTTATAAACGTCAACCCCATATTATGATCTAGACAATAATTTAATTTAATTTTTAATTAAAATCAAGTGCTCATGAGTAAAAATGCTAAAATTACGCAATTTACAAGTCTTCTCTAGTCTTTCGTACCCATTTTATCATTGGATATAAAGAGCAACCTAAATTCCTTTTTTTTTTTCATAATATTTTTGGGGTATAATGTAATAACTAGTCCATAAATTTTTGTACCCATTATAATGTAATAACCATTTTGAGGTATAGTGTAATAAAATTTCTAGTTCTTTCTCAAACTCTTCATTAAGAGAAACTTTTGCCCCCTCCAAGAAAAAGTCCTGGCTCCGTCACTGGTTAAAGCAGGGCTGCAAGTTACTGCATTTGATGATGAAACAGTCATGTCATCTCTACACAATTCTCAACTAGGTCCTCATTGTTTGGATTATTTAAGTGCCAAATGTTAGTAAATCTTCCATTTAGTAGCAGTCATTCTTTGGCTGTTGTCCGTCGGAGCCCTCTTTAACATCTTCGTGCTGCAGCTCACTATTCAATAACTAGTATAACCAAATTATCAGTCCTTTAGTGGCCTTCCAAACTTAATTGTTTGGCCCAACTTCCTCTGCCAAATATCTCCTGGACCAAAAATGCTGGCAAACTATGAAATGACGCACCAGCTCTTAAAAATTTCTGGACTGCCACTCATCTTGGTCTTAAGAACATCATCAACTTGCATCTGCAACTCTGATCAGTTTGTGCCAGACCAGAGCCGAAACGAACATGCATTCCTCTATCCAACCTGAGCCTGCATCTGTATTTTTACGTGACCTCTTATCCTCATTTTTATGACTAACTGAATCTGTATTTTAACATGATCTATTATCCTCGTTTTTATGACTAACTCTGTTAACTGATCAAAAAAGTAAATATGTTAGGTGGTGCCACGCCACTGTGTAAATTCTGTCTTAGGAAAACTAGGGTTAAACTAAAGTTGTTTAGTTTGACAGACTTACTGAAGATGCCAATTCCATCTTCACATATTGCTGCTCAGAGGCCTGAGTTACAAACCTAGTGCTCTGTTTCTGAGAAATCCTGGAAACTGCTTTGGTCAGGCGTACAAACTGGGTTATGGGTCTGGTACTCTTTTAAACAACTGTTTTATTCCTTTGTGCGGTACCTGTAATGGGATGCGTAATTCTCAATGAAGCAACTTAATTGTGATAACCAATTACCAGAAGGTCTAATTAAAGCGGTTACATCATATACTGGAGCTTTCATGTGTAAGTCCCTTCATCATCATCAAAGACTTGTCCAAGCTATGTTGGGGTCATCTACATGAATTCTATTTCGTCATTTTAATCTATCCTGGGCCAAAACCTTGGATAGGTTGTACTTCTTATGATTTATCCTTACCACTCCTGAGTCCCATTTATATGTCCTTGGCCTACCCGTTTTCCTTGAGGGATCATCAACCTGCACAGAGAAACTTTTCTCATGTTCAAGTCATCGTCACGTTAAAATTCATCATCCAATATTTGTTTAAGGAGTAGATTATTTATATCAGAATCCACAAATGCACAGTTGCATTGGTGCAGGGCTTGATGTTTGTATCATGATAGATCTTTCATTGGTTTCTTTGTCTTCAGAATGCATATTTTTACCAAAATCGTTCACTATTGAACAATGCCAAAGATCTTGCTGCAAAAAAGGATATAGCTGCTTTGGAGGAGCTTTCGCATATGGAGGTTTGTGCTATATCATTTATATTCTGCTATTCCAATCCTTTATTCTTCTTGCATCAAATCACCTTTTGTTTCTGTGGGGGTTTACCCCATTGTTTCATGTTCCCCATTTAGATGGAGAAATTTATGTCTCTGTGGAGCAGTAACAAAGCTTTTAGAGATGATTATGAAAAGAGGATTTTGCCATCACTTGACAGCCGGCAATTGAGTAGAGATGGACGGATCAGGAACCCTGATGAAAACCCATTGATTTCGGAGGTCATTTCACCTGCTGTCGAACCAGTGGCAGGGTCAGTGAAAGTGAACACAAAACGATCTAAGGAAGATGTTAACCCCTCTCAGGAGCATAATACTGTTTCCATCAACGAGGCACAGAAAGGAGGAGACAATAAATTAACCAAAGTGGAAATTAAAGGGAAGGGAGATGTCTCTGAGGACACTGAAAGCTTCTCCTTGCCTGAAAAGCCTCAAAAGGAGTCTCCAGAAGATAAGAAGATTGATGCAGGTATACTGAAGGAGTTGAAGAGAGAAGAAGAGATGGCTAAATCAAAGTTGGCTTTGGAAAGGAAGAAGAAGTTGGCAGAGAAAGCAGCAGCAAAGGCAGCTATAAGAGCTCAAAAGGAAGCTGAAAGGAAGCAGAAGGTACTGTTTTAGATTTTTTTTTTCCCTGGGATTTCTATAAGGAATGATCCCATTCTGCTGCCAGTATGTGGTGACTGGTGAGGGCATCTAAAACCTGATTTAATATTGTTTAGAGCCCACCGTAGCATGATAAATCTGATTTATATGGGAACCAGCCAAATTTCACGCCAATTTGAATGATATGCCACTGGATTGATAATGCATTTTTATGTTCACTGTACATAATAATCCAAGTGGTGTGCGACACCTTCGGAGTCAATTTGGGGCAGTTCCCAGTGAGAGGGTGTGTCATATGAGTAGGTTTTATCACACTTAGGAGGGTCCATTAAATGTAATTATGGTTTTAGCTGCCTCCATCATGTGATATATTGCTCTGTTGACATGGTGTCCAGTTTTGTTTGACTTGAGGATTTGCATTCATTTTTAAGCTCCCTCAAAACTTTTTCAGGATCGTGAAAAGAGAGCTAAGAAGAAAGCTGGGTCATCAACACCTGCTGATGATGATGAACAGGTTGAAGCAGAGACAAATGTTGTTGATTCAGAGAAATCTGAGGACAATATTGAAGCTCAAGTTCCTGCTAAGGACAAAGAGCAGAAGAAGGAGGTCAGGTACAGAAAACAACAAAAAGCTCAAGATCCACTTCGAAAGGTCATGCTGAAGAAGAAGAAATCACCATCATACTTGGTATGGGCTGTCCCGGCGAGTGTGATAGCTATTATGCTTGCAATATTTGCATACTACTATGCGCTCTGAAGAAACTGAAGTAGATGATTAAGAGGAAGTGGACCAATTTTTCAGTTTAGTTGGGTGTGTGACTGGTTTGGTCCTTTGGAAATGAACTTCACAAATACTCTTGTTCTTTTACCTCCTGTGGAAAGATGGACACTGCTCATAAGGTTCCAGAATAGCTCATGGAGTGTTGAGATTTGTAGTGGAGCAACCAGAATTACTTAGTTGTAGTAGGTGACTTTCAAGATTTTTGACTTAAGAATTTGTTTTTCTCCTTTGCTTGGTTTGAATTCCTTTTCAAGTAATTTCTAGAGGAAAGCATTTCTTTTATTTTATTTTTTTCCATTTAGATGATGGTACTGTGTTAATTTCTCATTCATTCCATTGTTTTGAAACTGCTAAAATGAAGTATAGGATAAGTGGTGGTTGGTTGCGCCCACCAGCGAGCGACTCCAGAAGTCCACACACCATTTAATGGCCAAATTGTGGAACTGGGGACCAACTTGAAGATTTATTGGAAATCAATTGTCCCCACTGGTTGCAGGCTGTGGGAAGGTGTTTGACTTGTCCACCCTAGTTTTTCTCATGCATGTCTGAGCCACCAGGTGAGTGCACTTTTGGGTTATGAGATGTTATTGGGCATACCTATTGGATGGCTTGGGTTGTGGAGTCCATGTTTTCGAATACCTTTTTGAATGGTGCACATTGCAGGTACAGAAATGCACCCAATGCTTCCTTTCTTTGCAATTTGCAACCTTAAATAAATCGATGAGATCGATGAATTTTACGAAGGTAACATTTTTTTAGCATGTATCATTCGTTACTAGAGATTTTCTCATTTTTTACACATGGATTTATAGTCTTTGCATCTGAATTATTGTAAAGAAACAGGCCCTTAATCCACATCGTAACACCTCAGTGGATTTCCATGGTTGACCAATTTGTTGCGCTCAAGTTGGTAAGATTTCAAATGGGAAAGGATCTAAATTCTTCACCCTTGAGATTGCCCATGCAGAACTTTCACTCGAGGCTTTCTGCACTTGTTCTGATATCTGAATGATTCAACAATTTTCAAATGGCAAGGATGCCAACTGGGCTTTCCAGACTGCAAATTTGAGTGTGTCATCTATTGTACCAGATACTAATGGCCATGTAGATGAACTAAAGTCACCCAAAAATCACCATCCATTTTTTTATTCTCTGTAATAGATGGGACCTATGAAGAAATCTTATTCTCGCAGTGTCCCAAGGAATTTTTTTTTAATTCCCCCACTCTGCAACTTGGAGCTGGCCTAGTTGCCATTGGAGACTTGACCCTGTGGCCCTTTATTGTAGTAGCCCGTCTGTGTAAGAGAGTTCTCATGGTCAAGTTCAGGCTTGGGCTGTGGAGGTGTAATTAAGTTTGGTGTTCTATATTGAAGAACGTAGCCATCATTGCCTAGACCAAAACTGTTAGTTTATGATATGTTTGTGGCCAATTCTGATTAATTTATGATTATGATCTCCTAAAAGGGATCTTCCTAAAGAGAAACGTGCTAGACCTTTTAAATTAATTAATTACAGAGAGGAAGACCGAAGACTGCCTTTGTTGACCATCACTGTGCGGCTGACCGTTTTCTTTTAGGGCCTGTAATTTGTTTCTCATAGAATAAAGCCTGTTTGTTTTTAATCCATTGATTCAGCTAAAGGTTATACAATGTTCCAATTTTAGATTTTTTCTGAAGGCATCCTCCTATCTGTAGAATCCCAACAAAAAAATAATAATAATAAAATGCTACTAAATTGAACGTATGCCTCTATAAATTTGTTTTAAGTTGAGCTTGATCATAATTATGACCGCTCAAGAGCGAGGGTGAACGTGGACCTCAACAATCCCTCCCTCCATCCATCAACGGCACACCTATCATGACTGTGCAACTCGCAAAATCTAAGTTCTGATACCACTTGTAGGATATTATACCTCATTGAGCTACCACTTATCTCAAAACCAATTGATGATGAGAAACGGACAACAATGGTTTTATGGTGAGGGCGAGAGTTCAACCACAATTATGACCGTTCAGGAGTGAGGATGAACGTTGATCTCAACACATAAATAGTACATTAATTAAGAGAAGTGATAATAGACTGACATCCATGTAGAAAAGTTAGTTTGGCCCAAGTGAGCACAAACTTGCTTGATCTAAGCCACTCAAACCATGCATATGTCCTACCCCAGCATGAGCACTCAGGCTGATACAACACTTGATATAATATAGAACGAGTCGTTTCATGTTTCCATCTCCAGGCTTCCTGTACTGTTTTTCTTGTGTGCCTCTAATTTGATAGCTTTATGATTTTTTACTCTCCCTTAGAGGTGTTTGCCTTTTTTCTTTAGGGTTGTTTGCCTCTTGCTGGTTTTTTTTATTTTTTTACTCATTGATGCATCATTTTCACAACTTCTTACACATCACATGCATTACTATTCCCAAACAAATGTTGTCATGTGTAACCATTACGCAATGCCTCATTTACATATATAAATGAATGCAAAATGCAAACAAATGACCCCTTGATGCTTTTATGTTAAAAAACTGAATTAAAAATAAATAAAGAAAGAATAACGGGGCTTATCAACATTACACTGTTCATTCACTTATTCAACAAGATAAGATATATGAATAACTATGAAAATCAGCTGTTACTATAAATAATTTTTTAACATGATAGTTACGTATTCATTTACCATCTCTCCTTAATTCATTTTCTATTAAATGGGAGATCATTCAATAGCCGTTTATAAAATATTCACCTTCATTTCTTCAATTTCATCCACTTGTCCACATCCATTATTAAAATTCCCGTGAATCCAATTCCATGCAAACAAATGGCCCCTAAATATATATATATATATATATCTAATTCTGGTGGAGGTATAAGGGGTCACTAAAGATATTTTTTTCTTACAACTAAAAACTAAAGGCACGAACAAATTGGTAACTTGTTTGAATATGTGTAAAAGACGAAGAACATTAAAGCTCTCAAAACTTGTTTATTTCCTGCCAATTTACAACAGGATGTGAAACGTGCACCATCAAAAGCACCAAGTCAAAAACGTTACGTTACATAGTTACCGATTTACTACTCTTATCACACGACTTCCACAGCTGTGCAATGCATGGAGGCCAAGTTATCTCCCAAGTCGAAAGTCAGCATGGAAGCTCTCCTCTTCCTCTGCCTCTCCGAAATGCCCACAGAGAAAACCGGCGAGGGCGTCATCCTCTCGCACGTGCCGAGCCATTTGGCCTGCATGTACTTGTGCTTCCTCCACGGCCCCATGTGCATCTTGTTCTCTTTCATGCACTTCTTTGCAGCCCCACACAAGATCTTTATCAGGTTCCCCAACCTCTCCGTTTTCCCCACAAAAACATGTGGAAGACGATCTGTTAAGTTGCTGTACTCTGCACTGGCTCTCGCCATCTCAAATTCCGCCCGGAAGTCTACTTCTATTACAACTCTCACACTGCTCTTTTTACTGCTTGAAGTAGACACCACATCAATGTAACTGTGTTCTCCTGCAATATCAAAGAATGTAAATAGGTAAGACAAGATTCTCCCTCATCAACAGTTGGGATTGTTTAAATGTAGCGACGCGTCACCTTCAGAGATACCTAACTGGATGCATGATGATCAAGAAAGACATGTTGATGGAAAGTATTGGATGTGGATTAAAAAAAACATGTAACATTAAACTATCAAATCATGATGTTATATTTTAGTTTTAGGTCCTCAAAGTTTAAAGGGAGGTGCTCTAGTGAGAGGCACTCTCACCAAGTTGGTGAGAGATAGGTGGGGGCCCTCACATTTAAGTTGGGGGTCCTTGCATTTAAGTTGGTGAGAGTGGATATGAAAGTGAGGGCCCCCACCTATCTCTCATAAATTTGGTGAGAGTGTCTCTCATAGGAGCACCTCCCAAGTTTAAATCGTAAAACTATTTTTTTTATCTTTTGCCTGATAAGTCATATGATATATGAGTTTTTTTTTTTTTTTCAAGGACACATGGGTCAACAAATAGAATATTATTAAAGAATGTTTTAGTAAAAAACACAAAATAAAAGAATTTACTTATAGAAATCTTTGTGTAAAATAAAACTCTATTTTTTCTCAATGGTTGGTGGGCAATCTTGATTAGTTGGCGTCTCTGACTAGGTTTGGTGTTCATGTGGTGCACATGTCAGAAGATAAGAATGAGGATCCTATGCAATGAAGATGTGGAAGGAAGTGACAAATTAGAGTGGATCAATGAGACAGTTGGGCCGCCAACAACCAGAAAAACGCGGTGGAACGATCAAGTTGTGGTGTCAAAACATGTCAATCATCAAGGGTAATATGGTCATTTCACTGCTTAACAAATCAGTGGTATTTTGGGTTCATCTCATCTCGCTTGAAAAACGTTACCTGACGGAATATCGGGGGAGCTCCTCCATTTGGACTTGCATATGGCGCTGTCGTACCCGGCTTTTCTCAACCGATCCGATACGTCTCTCAGAAAACAGTTACGACACCCGCCCATAACGGGTTTCGGGCAGACACAAACAGGACCCGCTGCACGCGAATCCCTCAACGCCTGCTCCGTGTCTTTTCGGATCCTCAATTCCAAAGAGCTGGTCCGAGACAAGGCCGCCTGTAACATGAGAATTCGTAACTGGGATTAAAATCAAATGACGAAAACACCCTTCATATGCAACTACAAAGATCAGAGAGAATGGACTGCCATCATCTGGAATTCAGTGGCAGATCCAAGCCTAATTAAAGGGTTTTAGGGGAAAATCGCCTCCCATCGGACGTGGAAAAGGCTGAAAAAGAGAGTGATTAACATCAAAATCATCCCATGCCCCATTAAAAAAAAAATAATGATGAAATAAGCCCGCCCTACCGATCGCAAAATAATGAAGAAAGTAATATTATGGCCATCGTCCGCCCCCTTCAAATGAAAGTAAAAATTTTGCATTGCGCATTGATGACTTAGGTACCTTTAAAATTTGATGTTGAGATTCCCAAAAGGCCTTCCTTTCGGCTCTGCAATTAGAATTTTCTTCTTCGTCCTCCTCCTCTTCTTCGGTATCTGTTATTCGTACTCCGTCGTTACTACAACTCTCCCTCGATCCTTCTCCGTCTTCAAAAAACCCGAATACTGTATCTGTAAGGGTCAAAATCCCACCGGCAGAGTACACTTCATCTACAATTCCCGCCGGAGTCCGGCGATGCGCCGGAATTTTCATGGATGACCCTGCAGCCATTAAAGTAGTTCAAGTGTTTGTTTCGATTCTCTTTGAGTTTATTCGATGAGATCGAGGCTTAGAAGAATGTCATTTATATAGCAAGTATTCGCGGGGCCCAATGGATAACGTGGACGAACGAGCCGCGGCGAACATGAAGGATACAGGTCAGCATCCACGTGGACAACATTGATTGGGCTGATCTTTAATTTTGGTCCTCTCCACCTCTCACCTACTCAAGGAGCTAGTGGGAATGAAACCATCCTCTCACCAATGAAGATGCATTGTATTCTTTCATGTGCTTGAGTGTACATGTTTGCTGGTCCTATTGATACGTAACACCCTCTATCCATCCTATTCATATCCTCATCAAGCTTATCAGAATGATTTGGATTGAATTGTAGTTCATCAAACTTATCAGATTGATTTGGATTGAATTGTAGACTCAGGGGTGGACCCAGAAAATAGACCTAGGGGGGCAAATAAAAATTATTAAAAGAAAATTTTAATAATTTAGGAGTCAAAATAAAAAATTACAAAAAATTAGTGGTAAAAAATAAAATTTTGAAAACTTAAGGGGGCCATGGCCCTCCTAGGCCTACATGTAAGTCCGCCCCTGGTTGTAGTTATCCAAGTTATCTCTCATAATTTTTATTTAAATTAAAAAATCCAAGCTCCATGGAGGATCCATTTGCTTATCATGAACAGTAAGTAGTGTAATAAAAATTCTCATTGTAGATTTAGTTTTCATTTAAAATCTTAATTGGGTCCCTACAATCAATGATTTAAGGCCCTAAAAGTACAATAATCTTTTATGTTAATTAATAAAGTTCAATCTAATAGTGAGTACAATATTGAGTCTTCAGCGAGTATTATATATAATCGGTATGATCATAATAATTAATGTGGAAAGTACCGGCCTCTTATTAGAATATTACTACTACTACTACTATAGTCCAATTAAGTCATAGAGACAGAACATCTCTAGGGTGATCCACTTGAGTGTTGTTTTGTTCAACTTTCATCTGTATTCCATTGGCGTACGCCCATTATTTGTATTTTGCACCGTGAAAACACTGTATCTAGGGTTGTAAACGGGTCGGTTCCGGTCCGGGTCCAAGGTGGAACCGGAACCGGAACCGTTTTCTAAGAAGGGGAACCGGAACCGTTAAGAATAATGGGAACCAGAACCGGAACCGGAACCGTTTGTGAGGCGGGTCTGATTCCGGTTCCGGGTCTAGACTAATACCTGTATTTTTCTTTAAAAAAATTATACTTTTTTCACATTTCAATTGGATCACGTACCTACAAACACTAATGTGACATTTTGTCTATCAATAACAGACACTTTTAACCAAAAACTCAGAAATCACATCCAAACAGGCAATGAGATGTAGAAAAGTAGAAAACCTTAATGTAGAAAAGTAAAAAGGGTTCTATTCTCACATAATAAAGTTAGCTTATGTTAGTATATATTGGGTCGGGTCCAGGGTCCACGGGTCTGAGCCACTGTGGATCCGGAACCGGAACCGGAACCGTTTAGGTATCGGTTCCAAAAAAAGGATCCGGAACCGGAACCGGAACCATTTTCTTATCGAGACCAAAATAAGGACCCAGACCCGGATCCTAACGGATCGGAACCTTCGGGTAATTGGAGAATCGGGTACCCATTTACAACCCTAACTGTATCTCTGTATTTTTCCTGTGCCAAGATTCAATCTTTGGCCGGATGGTGGTGAGATATATAAGACATGACCCTTTACCACTTGGGGTTGTTTGATGGTTATCAAACATTAATTTATGTATACATATATTGTAAGATAAGAGACATGGGGCATCTTCAAATTGACTCTCATGTAATTGAATATTGGATGCCATGATAATATGATATCTGCAACAATCATGAACACAGCCAAACAGTCGATGATTGAATATAAATCCTCGGTCGAGGATGACAAACCAGGAGGTACTCTCTGCAAATTAGACAGCAAGGATCCACGTCAGTCCTAATGCAATAATGCATTGATCTGGATATGCATCCGAATATTCTATATTTCTTGCTCTTTTTCATTGTATATGATATGATATTGAATAAACAAAGTCTAGATATGATTTAAAGGGATGGAGCTTATCCTAATCTAGTACCTGTGGGACAGCTTCTTGGAAGCTGAAGCCAATGGGTTTCTGCCAGCTGGACTGGATGACACGTGGCCTTATCCAATGGAGTGGTCCCTTGCTTTATCTCCTAGCTGGGACCTACACTGAGTCATGAGTCCGATCCAGATAAATCCTACCCTATTAGATAAATGATTGGGTGAGTGAATATGTAGCTGGAAATTAATCACCTTGGTTAGTTTTTTAATCCATTGACAGCTGGGAATCTTTGTCATTAGAGCCAAGACTCCCATGTTAATTAATAATCTTCTACAAGCCAAGGAAAAGAAAATACTTTTGGAACTCATTAATTACTATTTAAGTATTTCCACGGCTCTAGCTCTCAGCAAATTAGGGACATGGTGCATGCATGAGTAGAATGTATTTGGCCGAATTCCCAATGTAAGCAAATGAAGGGGAAAGAAAGTTGATTTAGTGGAAAGACTTCACTTATACGTGCTCCCTTTTAGTGTGTATCTGAATCTAAATGTCTTGAACCAAGTTCTTCAATTGCATTGGGAAAAAACTTTTTTCTTGATAAGAGAAGTGTTTATCTTGTGATCGATTACGTTGTGAAACATATGGGGCAAATATTTAAACACATGTTTTGTAGTTGCTCAATCACAATGAGCTCACCTGTTACTTTCACCCATTTGAGTGAAAGAAGGGAGCAGATGAGAGAACGTGATCTTGTGGCATATGTCATCACAAATCTCGGAAAGAAGACAAGTAGCCACCAAAAAAAAACAAAAAAAAGCTTCCTAGCTTGGCTCAGCGACCTGGTAATTCCACTTACTTTATAGGGTTCGAACGTGGTTCACAATCACAATATGGATAATCAATATATTAACCTTAGAAAAAGGTGATGGGAGCAAACTGATAATTGGCAATTATTTTAACCACTAATCACTATGTGGTTAGCTCAATTATATCTTGTAAAATAACACAAAGAACGATCTCAAGTACTTGTTTATTTACATGGAATTGAATATATATGAATTTATGGTCAAATGGGCCCAAGAAAGGATATAAAAGAAATGAAGACATTAACTTTTATAGGACTTGAATTGCAACAGTGATGGCTGGGGCATTTATTTCTCATGTCCCCTTAATTTATTTTTATTAAAAAAATAATTATTTAATAATCAATTTTAGATATTCACCCTTATTTTTTTAATTTTGAATGACTTCCGAAACCGTTAGTTATAGAACTCATAGGATTTCACCCCGAACAGTAATGTAGTGGGCTTCATGAGGGTTGGCCATATACAAAAGGCTTTCAGAGATGTGACAACTGGTTGGCCATATACAAAAGGCTTTCAGAGATGTGACAACTGGATGGAACCCACCATCTGCAGTTTGCCTAAAACTAAGCGGTCGTCTCTCAAACTAATTTGACCGTCTTATCATTTGTGGTTTTTGGGCCATAGATGGATATGCAATGCACGAGTGAACGTATATGTGTTGGGCTTTGATACTACTTATTGAGTGCATGTTCGGAAATGTAAATTGCCGTGATCAAATCATCAATCAATCACATATAGAGAATTTTACATGGTTTGGCAAACTCATCTATCCACCAAAAAGAAACTCGACTTTCTATCAGTCCCATGTGGTTTGGAAGGCTGTTACAGATTACATAAATATATAATATTTATTTTCTTAACCCTCAAGAAAGTCCAGATACAAATATCATAATACCCCTTATTCTAAACTTGGTCATTGGCCAACTTAATGAATCAATTCGGTCAATCTAGAATATAAGATATAAATCCAACAATATACTAGTAGACTTGCGAGCCTAGTGCTAGTAAACAAATAGTCAATTTCATCATACAGAAGACAGACATTGACATTTAGCAAATATAAGACTAGCAGGCCGGACTTGTATATAACAGTATAACACCAACATGTCGAATGGACCCATATAAACGCTGTCCATTCAACTTCTTTTTCTCAAATGGAACAAGCGAACCTAATCAAGCGACCAAGGACCCATCGGGAACTGTGGTCGAGTTTACTGAATAAAAACAATTGCTAAAAGAAAGACCCCTTTCCCTGAAAAGCATGTCTAAAGTGCAATCTAAGTATAAAAAATATATAAAGCAAATAATATACAATAGAGCTGTAAATGAAAAGGAAGGTTTCCAAACCGATAGGACTTGTAAAGATGAGAAGAATATTACATAAGCTATTGTTAATCTGTCAGACAATGTACATAAGGAGGGTAACTATGGGACAACTTGTGTAGATAATTAGTGTGTAGGAATATTTACGAGCCACCAAAGATCGCCAGTTCAACAGGACTTGGCCTCTTCTCCGGCAGTGCCGTCTCTTCTCTCAGTGAGTCTTAATCTCGGCATCTTCCAGCTCGGCCGCATACCTCAGCTCGGTCCAAGTCTATCTTGGGTAGGTGCTCCCACCTCGGTCCAAGTATTCCACCGCGGTACTCCTGCCAGGTCTCCAACTAAGTTAAGGTCGCTCCCGACCTCGGTCATTCTTGACCTCAGTTCCATGTACTGACCTCAGTCACTCCTGATCTCGATCATGCGCGCATCTCGGCGGTTGTACTTAAAGACTGACCAGAACGGATACTGACAGCTATCCTCCCATGGACACTCAAGCACACTACAAGACGTGCAACAAGACAAGGGCACTGCCCATATTTACTGACAGATCGCCTTCCATAGCTTCCAAGATGCCATGATATGGCTTGATGAAATCAGTGGGCTACGATGGGATGGTCATTGATGTCAAAGTAGGCTACGATGGGACAGTTAATACCTCCCTGCCTCCTCTCTTCCTCTATATAAACACAGCTACAGCTACAGAGCAAGACAAACAACAAGGGACAACACCATACACTGGTACACCCCATCTTCTTCCCTAAAAATCTTCATCCTACTGTCCAATTCATAAACTGACTTAGGCATCGGAGAGCCCTGCGCTACCAAAACCAGGGTCCTCTGACCTTCTTCTTCCTCCTCCTTCAGGTTTCCGGCAGACAGAGGTTCTTTCCAAAGAGCTCCAGCTCCATCCTCCTATTCTTGTGAGTCCAAAGTCACTACCCGTCGGTCTGTGAATTTTTGTGCACGTACAATTAGAATTCTTTGATTCATTTAATTTCTTGGTAACAATTGCCTGGTCTTTCATAACATGTAAGCATGGATGGGTGGACACTAACACTAGTGCTACTCATCAGTAATCTAGGATTCATAGCAATAGAAGAAAAGAAAAGAAAAGCAAATAGAGAGAGAAGTGTAAAAAAAAATCATTTGAAGAAAGAAGTGTATATAAAATGAAAACTTTGAATACCAAATAGAATTGAAGAAGTGTAAGATCAAATAGAAATTTTAATATAACATTAAAGGAGAGTTCTTTTTTTTTTTTTTTTACATCTTCCAATATTAGAATAAGTTATCAGGCCCAAGTCCATTTGATAGGTTTCATTGTAGAGAGCCCAAGTTTCCGAATGTTAGATTCTACAATTCTCTTAGAGCACATCACATTTGGTAAGAAGTAATGAATATGTGGATCTAAGGATTTCTCACTACCCTTAGAATAGGGAATCCTCATTAGGGATTTGTATAGCTAGTTGAGGATTTGATATTAATATCGGTGCCCATAGATACATATACTTGAGAAAAATTAGTTTTAGTTTGCAAATCTATATAAGTGAAGATTTCAAATCTTGTGGGGGAGGTTAGACCTAAAAATCCTAAAAAATGAGGATTTTCATTGGTCTAAATCCTCGAGAATTTACAATTGGGGAGTTCTATTGGCATCACAAAAGTGTCTCTCCACACCGCATTTTTTTTTTCATTTCCTAAACTACCCCTCTCCCTCTTCCATTTCCCTCTTCCTCTCCCTCCACCCTCTTTCTCTCCCCCAATCCACCCCACCCCACCAGTCACCGGTGGGGAGGGATCCCCGGCTGGCGAGCCGGCGGCCTCCCTCCCCCCTCCTCTATTTTCTCCCCCTCTTCCTCTTTCTTCCTCTCTCCCATTCCTCTATTTTCTCCCCCTCTCCATGTTTCTCCCCCCCCCCCCCCCCCCCTTTCCTCCCCCTCCTAGCTGTGGGCGGGGAGCTAGGGAGATCGGGCGGCAGGGTTTCTGCCTGGTGCAGCCCTGCCGCCCGATCTCCCTCCCCGTCGGCGGCTGGGAGAGGGAGGGAGAGGAGGAGGGAGGGGGGAGGGAAGGAGAGAGAAGAAGGGGGGGAGGGAAGGAGGGAGAGAAAATAGAGGAGGGGGGAGGGAGGAAAAAAGAGGGAAAGGGGGAGAAAATAGAGGAGGGGGGAGGGAGGCTGCCGGCAGGGGATCCCTCCCCGCCGGAGGGGGGGGGGGGAAGAGGAAGAGGGAAAGGGAAAGGGAAAGGGAGGAGGGGGGAGGGGTAGTTTAGGAAATATATATATATATATTGCGGTGTGGAGAGACATTTTTGTAGTGCCAATAGAGCCCCTCTTAATTTACAAGCACTAACATGAGTTAACCATGACTTTGTGGAAACCTAAAATCTTTTCTCGAAATATTTGGTTGTCAAATATGACCTTAATCTTATCGCACTTATATCAACTTACCATATCTTAGCGTGCCCTTTGAGAAAGAGGGAAATTGAAGCTGCATGTAACTATTTAGAGTAATGTATAATTTCGGACATGGATTTGGTATGAGCCCAACATCAACGTCTCTAATGATCTTAACCCTTCATTAATTTTACAGCTTAAAACTCTTAACATATTCGATAGTATTTGATGATGCCAAAATAGGGTTTTGGACACCACCGGTCAAGTAATAAATGTAGTAAATGCAATAATTAAAGAAGAGAGAGAAGGGATTATAGTGGTTCGGTCAAAATGACCTACGTCCACTGCTGAAAGGCAGAGATTGCCTGTGGTGTTTTACTTCCTCAATGATTTCGGGTTACAAACTAGAGGAATAGAAGAGTCGAAGTGAATGGGAAGATCTTAGTTGCCCCCAAGTGCTGGTGGGGCTCTTGATTTATAGTCTACCCTAACAGACGGGGACACTCCTCTGCAACGTTCGCCCTTGGAACCCTCGAACTGCCCTCGTGCTGGACGAAGCAGGTGAGGAACTGCCCTCGCGCTGGACGAGGCACGTGAGATATGTTAGGACAGTGGACCACTACAAACTCCACATTGATATGATATTGTCCACTTTGGGCCTAAGCCCTCATGGATTTGTTCTTGGGTTCTACCCAAAAGGCCTCATTGTTGGAAATAGGGTGGGCCTCTAGGATAGGTTTCAAAAACTTTTGACCCACTTGACGCAGGGATCAACTATCCATAAGGCTATAAAACCCAATCCAAGATCTATGTCCTCAATCTCAGTCATCATGATCAGTAAATACAATCTATCTAGAAGATGGAAACAGCAACTAACAAGCATCCATAATAATCTACAACATGCAAGGAAGTGGATTATACCTTTGGAGCTCGGTTGTGCTCTAATGGAGGAGTTGCGTCTTTCTTTGATGATGAAACGCTTTCACTAATCAAATAGGGATCTCCAAGACCTCTTGATCTTCCACGCTATGACCCGTATTAGATTCTCCTTTTTCTCAAGAAGATGGTGGGATCTCCAAGAGAAAACTACTAGGAACTCTAAGGAGGAACTAGAAAGAGAACTAGAAGAGGGGGAGGAGGAAGAGCATGTGCAACTATTGCACAAAAGGGCCTTGGGCGTGAGTCCCTAGGTGGTTGTATGCATGGGACGTCCAAGGCCCTCTTCTCCTCTTATTTAAAGCTTTTGCAAGCCCAACTTACTAATTTCCATTAGAAGTCTTACTTCCAAAAATTAGTAACTATCTCTTCTTAATTAAAATAGAAGTCTTACTTCCATTAATTAATTAGAAACTTACCATATCATAATTAGAAGTCTTACTTCAAATACGATTAGTAACTTTCCAATTTCTTTCTAATTAAAATAGAAGTCTCACTTCTACTAAAATTAGTAAGTCTACTATTACCACTATTAGAAGTCTCACTTCAAATAGAAATAGTAACTTTCCTTTTAGAGTTCAACTATAATTAGATACTTTCTAATAATTGGGCTAGCGTGGGGACCACTAGGGATTCCTTAGAAAGCTGGCTCCAACTGGGACTCGCGACCCCACATCTCATGTGTAATCCGGGCCAACAGTTAATTGCAAATAACTCCACTATATAAATGCAATTGAACTCCAGTCTTAGGAATATTACATAGAAGACCCTAAACTTCCACATTACCACAAGTAGACCCCTCTATCAATATCCATGGATCAATTGGACCTGTCTTCCAAAATAGATCCATATCTTATTATCCTTGAGCCCCAATCAATTATAATGATCAATAGGTACATTTCCAATTAACTCTTAATCGGAATGGGTGCGCACTTACCAATGATAAATCCATTAATTGGTACAAGGGGATATTAGAGATAGATTCCATCTTGACTATTGAATGTTCCCACAGCTCTACTACCATGTACCCAAATCACCGAGGTGTTGACCTACAGTTGGCCTCACTCATTGGTGACTCAAAGCAAATGAATAGATAGAAACTTGAGTTCATTAATGTCTCAGGATTGAGAGCCTATTGCTAGGGAATTATGAGAGCAGACCTTAAAATAAAGACAGTGTTTATAAGGTGCTTCTCATGGTCCTTCAATACATCCAATGTACCAACACAATGATCCAGAATCTTCCATTCTGATGATCGAGACAAATCACACTATCTCATAGTGATCAAAGTGCTGCAACCTTGTCAGTATGAGATGTCCAGTCTCATCACTGGTTGTGATAATATTTAAGTATAAGATTTGCCACACATGTCTCCCGTATGTGGATCTCATCCATACACATGTGTTACATCTAATATACTTGTGGACCCCGGTTCATCTCATGAACCATCATGTCATTCGTATTAGTTATGTGCAAGTATATAATAAATCACCATTCATCTCATAAAAGGAAAACATGAATATACTGATAAATAAAGAATTTAATCAATTTATTATATCATCTACTGGATTGAGATATGTTAGGACAGTGGACCACTACAAACTCCACATTGATATGATATTGTCCACTTTGGGCCTAAGCCCTCATGGATTTGTTCTTGGGTTCTACCCAAAAGGCCTCATACCAATGGAGTACTTAGTCCAACTTATATGCCCATGATCTTTCCCAATTCTAGCCGATGTGGGACTTTGGTTGCACATCCCCAACAATCCTCCCCTCAAACAAAGGACCATATCTCTCTTTGGATATTTTTACCGGGCCTCCCCTCAAACGATCATCCATCCGTCCGCTCCATCGAGAAGAGCCAACTCGAGAGCTTCACCACGGATCCACCAATCGTGAGTACTGCGCTTTTCCTGCGCATCACTGGGCCCACCACCTTTTGTTTGGCAATCTGAGGATTCTCCGGGCTAAGTCTGGGCCTGGGCTCTGATACCACTTGTTAGGACAGTGGACCACTACAAACTTCACATTGATATGATATTGTCCACTTTGGGACTAAGCCCTCATGGATTTGTTCTTGGGTTCTACCCAAAAGGCCTCATACCAATGGAGTACTTAGTCCAACTTATATGCCCATGATCTTTTCCAATTCTAGCCGATGTGGGACTTTGGTTGCACATCCCCAACAAGATATCTCTCCGCAGGACCTGGTAGGAGCGGAACTGCTTCCGAAGCAACGTGGCCGCCCTGACTTGGTCTCTTCGTGGGCTTGGACCTGAGCTTCATCCTCATGGGTTGGGTCATTTGGGCCTGACTCATCAGTATTGATATTCATATTAGTGTCATTTTAATAACAGTTTTAATTTAAAAGGAGATAATAGTGAGATTAGTATAATTTTGAAACTTCTGAGGTAAATGTGTTTGAAGGAATCAGATTAATCACATGTGATGACCACAGGAGTTCTTCTTTCTCAATTTTTCCTTCTCTAATTTACAACAGAAAATCAAATGCTAATGAATATACATGGATAACAGTTGACCTGTTATCTTCATGTGACTGATGGAGACTTAACCTAACTCACTGATACATGTTACATCCCATCCCAAACGGCACAGGTTCCAAATCCATTGAAGGGGTTGATATGCTTTCTTCTAATGTGTAGGCTTTCTCTTATTTTTGGTTTTATATTAACACATGCACACCAGAGTGATGGAGATGGAGATGGAGATGGTCTGGCCTCTCAAGTTGGATAAGCAATCATCTTTTCATCTTCATTCTCCACCACATTTTGGTGACAGTTTTAAGAAAAAAGACAGACAACTACTGCAGCGGACAAGACATGTACAGGAGTCCATCACCTGGTTCCATGTTGGTAGATGATTAATTCCTCGATCACCGACACCTCTCATTTGGAACTGACAGCATCCACCATATAATGCTTCCAGTGATGTTTTTTTTTTTTTTTGGGTGTGTGTGTGTGTTGGGGGCGCACAGTGATGTTCACTGTTGAATCTGAATGTATAGTACTGCATCTTAAAAAAATATATTTATCTTTAAAAGTGAATAAAATTTAATTTAATATATAATATCATCTTGACCCTTATTTTTTAATTCTTATGGGCCTCATATTTGTAAGCCAAACAGTTTAATTTGTTTATTAAACTAGCAAATACAAGATCTTAAAACTAATTATCTAAAATCTTCATATATTCAAATAATTTGTGAAAAAGTCTCAACCTATAGTTCTAATCGTCTGGACTTATGTGGATCCATAGTTTATGATCTTAAACATCAAGATCTAAAATCTCACATATCAATTCTTCATGAGTTCCTATTAAAAAAACATCTAAGGACTAAGATTCCAAATAAATCTAAAATAGTTGGATATACTCTATGTAAAAATTATAATTTTAAAGTAATGTATTTCGCATGTGTAATGCATGTATGTGTAACATTTACATGTATTAGACTCATGCCCGCTGTGAGATTTCCAACTTCTGCCGGGAAAGACAATATCACAGCCAAGCCCGTATGTAACTATAGAAAGGAGGGGTTATTAACCTTTTGGGGTCGAAAATGACATTGCCCATTGATCCATAAATGGATTGTCAATGCCATTGATCATCAATGCATTGCTAAGGGATAGTTTATTTGGACTCATATATATATATATATATATGTGAATAATTCACATGCATAATACTTACGCTAAATCATGTTTATTTACATAATTTGCACATGTAGCATGTAAATGAGGTGTGGAAATGATGAGTAAAAATTAACAATTTACACACCAAGATTTTTTCACACATGTGGCGCGGTATGAAAATGATTCATACCCCCCATCAACCAAAAAGGGAAAATGCATTGAGTTAGACCTTTTTTTCTTGTGGGGGTCTCCATGCAAGACATTTTTTTTTTAAATTCCTATGGGCCCAATTTCTTTTAATCCAAACTGCTCAATTTGTTTATTGTACTAATAAACACTAGCTTTTGAAGCTGATTATCTTAAATCTTTATAGATTTTGAGTGATTATTTGTAAAAAAGTCCAACTTATAGTTCTAATTTTGTGGACTTCTGTAAACCCTTAGTTTATGTTTTGGACTTTTAATATTCTTTTATCAATTGTAAACATCAAAACCTAAAGTTTCAAATATTAATTCTTCATGAATTTTGAGAAATTTGTTAAAAACATCTAAAAAATCTAAATAATTCTAAAGCTCTTGGATATACTTATCTGAAGATGATAACTTTGACAAATATTGTAATATGTTTCACATGTTTATTACTTATATATATATATATATAACATTTTACATATGTAATATTTACATGTATTATACTCATCCCCACTGAAATTTCCAACTTCTGCTAGGGAAGACAATGAACATCTCTGTGGCCACAAAAAATTCAAAAGGGACGTATGTAACTTTAGAAAGGAATGATTATTGACCTTCTGGGGTAGAAAATAACCCGAGGCATGGAGTTGAAGGGTTTTGAAGATTCCGTCTAGGATTTATCCAGGCTTTTTACTGTAATTGCTAGAAAAGAAGAAAAAGAAGGACAAATGCTCTAGAAACATGGAAAAGTGTTATTTAAAGTGGAGAGATTTTAGGTACTTTGGTAGACAATTAGGAGGATTGTTTGAAATGGAGAGATTTCATGATGTATTTTGAAAGATGCTTTGTATGTATCTTTTCCAGTGGGATTCTCGAAAGGAATTTTTTTTTTTTTTTGAGGGTATGAAAGGTTTTCATTAAAAAAAAATATAGATGAAAAGTTTGATAAATATTTGGATTATAGACTCAAAAAGAGCGAGTTGCAATAATATCATTTTTTTGGGAAAGGACTATACAATTAAGTGAGCATGATAGACATTAGTTTGAGTTTTAAATCATTCTCTTGTATAAAAGCCCGCCCTAGGCTCATTTTGTTATCTTAATTAGGTTATTCTATTAACAACAGCCAAACACATTAATTTTTTTATTTGTATGTGACAAACCTATGGACCGTTTTGCACGTGGTAGGCCACAGGATTCTTAGAAAAATCTGTGGAGAACCTTAGGATTGGGTCAGGAGTCTTCTTTGGTAATTTACTATATATGGTGATATTTTGAAAAATACGGCTTCATAATATTATTTAAAATATTTTTCAAAAGCTTGGCATACCCAGTGGGTGGGGGAGGTAGGGACTTCATGTGCCTAGGGAATAGCCGGTTCTGAAAGACGCTGAACACCCTCTTCAGCAAAAAATAATAATAATAATAATAAATAAATAACATATGGTACTACTAAGTAATGGAAAATTAAAAAAAAAACCATAAAGAAAATCACAATAATTTAAGAAATTTTAATTTCCAGGAATTATTTAATATTCATCTCCACATTTCTCCAAGATTATAGTTTTCTGTTGTTGAGAAGTTTATTTGAGACTAAAGAATTAATGGGGTCGGATATAGGGAGATTCTTAGACTCACCTCATGAAGTTTTTTTTTTTTATTGGATTAGGTTGTTTAGATAATGAGATAAACGTGGTTTCAAAGTCACTCTTGCCTGGAACTGATGTGGATTTTTGTCACTACTTCACTTAATGATGGCCCCCATCAAATTGACCGTCACTATCGCAAATTAATCATGGGCCCCCACCTGTATGGACCAGTTGAATTATCCTGATATTTTAGGACCTAATTGTTTAGCAGCCATCAAGGGGTTGAAAACAGGAATTAATTAAACAAGTGGTTCATGTTTATTCACAACTATTTGTCAATGTCAAATACCTGTGTGATGTACGGTAAGGAGGAGGAGTCCGTAGATCATCTTTTTCTTCAATGTGAGGTGGCCTTTGGAGTTTGGAGCAGCTTTATTTGCAATTGCGATTTTTCATGGTGCTACCCAAAGAGTATTGTGAATGTGGCAGAGTCTTGGTAGGGTGGGTGTTTTGTGGGGTGTGGCCCAATCTTATGGAGCATGATACCATTTGCTATTGTATAGTCAATTTGGAAGGAAATGAATGATAGGATCTTTAGGGGTTCTTCACCATCAACAAGATATTTGATATCCAAAATCACCTTTAGGATTGCAAAATGGGCTTTGGTTAGAAATGAATTCTCTAATTTTACCTTTAACGATATTATTTCTAGTTGGGAAGCTTGCATAGGGTGTGGCTCTTTTAAGGAGAGGAGAACAATCCCTTGGTATCCTCCTCCTTTAGGGGTCTTTAAGTTTAATGTGGATAGTTTAATGTGAATGGTGCCTCAAGGGGTAAGTCAGGTCCAGCCGGGATTGGAGGGAGCTTCGCAATTGTAGGTGGGATGTGTTAATTATGTTTTCCAAGTATGTGGGTGTGTACGATTCCAATGAAGCAGATGTGCTAGCCATTCTTTAAGGTCTTCATTTGTTTTCTAATAGATATGATGGTACGCTTATTACAAAAAGTGATTCCTGTATTGCGATTGCATGGGTGTCTAAGCGGAAGACTAATCCTTAGAAGTTTCATTTCCACCTGAATGAAATTAGAGAGTTATTTATTGGAATCAATGTTTCCTTCCGTCATAAGGTTAGATCGGCTAACTCCATTACTGATGTGTTAGCCAAACAAGAGGTTGATAGGTTGCTTCCTTGGGTGAGTGTGATTATGTAAATGGTTGATAAATTACTTCCTTGGGTGTGTGTGATTTTGTTAGTTGGGTTGGAGGTGGTGTATTTCTCCTACACATCCACTTCCTCTCTTTCTTTGGTTTTTTGAACTTCCTACATTCTTTTTTTTGAATGAAATCTTTCGTTACCGTTATAAATATATATATATATATTTATCAATGATTTCATAGGAAGGAAATGACATCTAATCATCTAATCTTCTGTATTGCCAGCCATCCATGGTGGGCCCTACCATCCACATCAATCATCAACCACAAAGGCCAATTCACTAAAAATTTGACAGAGGCCTGGACATTGTTGAACTTGAAAAATGGTTCATATGTTAGGCTCAAGCTGAGTCCTAGCCGGCTCCGGCTCTGTTGCTCTCCTACTCATTTTGATAAATGACCACTAGTGAATAATTGGAAAGGAAATTTTATTTTTAAATTATAAATTTTTGCCTCATTTTCAAAAATGTATATCAAGATTTGAATATTTCAAAAGAGCATAAAAGTCTTCCACTGTTCTTTCAATCAAGTCCTCTTCATAAATAAAAAAAAGTGTTAAGAAATGATAAAAGTACAATTCCCTTATGATAAATTTTTGTCTTTTATTAACCTTTTTCGTCTCCAAAACCAACCAATTTTATTCGCTGAAGTGAGTCCCATTAGGTCATTTAGGTTGGACTTCATCGTTTTTCTTAAATGATTTATTAAAGGAACGTTTTGAAAAACAACATAAGGGTATTTTTGTCATTTTTTAAAATTTTGTCTTAGAGATGACTTGATTGAAAGAAATATGGAAAACCTTTATACTCTTTGGAAATATCCAAAACTTTTTTAAAAATAAAGCAAAAGTTTTATACCTTTTTGAAATTCTCCCAATTGGAAATGCAATTGTGGGATATGATGAAGCCTATAGATTCCTGAAAAGATTACAACCCCTTGAAGAGTCTCATGCAAATTCAGAGGAAAAAACAAGGCAAACACTAGGGATAAACTGAGAGTTTGAAGTAAACAAATCTCTATTGTTCTTGTAAAACTAAGATATAGGAAAATCTAGTGGGATAGGTGTGTCACGAACGTCCACCTTCCATTTAGCTTCTCTTATTGGCCCACACAAATGATGGCATTGGATAACAGCTAGCTCCTTAAACCATATGCTCTGTACCCTGGATCAGAGACAGCAAAATGACTACACACAATAAAGGGTCCGATGCAAGAATTGAGCTCAATTTTGATAAGCTCCAATGTCATCTTCTTGATTGAAAATGGTGTGCAAACAGACTATTGCAGACAGTTCTCATTTTCTCACATGCATGGTTCTACTTTATATAGTCTTTTCCAAATAAAATATATATTATAATATTCATATGCGCTGTATAATAATTTTTTTTTAAACGGTAACAAAAGCTTTTATTAAAAGAGAAAGAAAATACAAAAAGAGAAAAAAGGGAGATACAAAAGGATTGTACCCCGTCTAACACAAATTACATAATGACACCCTCCCAATGAGACACCCTTGCTCTCAACCCCTTGTTTAGCCAAAACATCAGCAAAAGAATTGGCCGATTATAATTCGTGACGGAAGATATTACGATTCGAGTTGGGGTATGAGCCTCCATATTAATTTTACTTCACTGCCATGTGTCCAATAATTTTAGTTCTATATTTTCATTGTCAAATCCTTCTGTTCTATTATAATATCTATAATATAGGAAAATAAAAAAAAATCTAGCATCTACGTTAGATTTTAGAAGATTCCAAATCATAACTCATCACATTTTCCTTAATAAGGTATGAAAACTATAAAAACAAATATAAACATAACTCATCATTTTAAGGTAAAGTTACGCTAATGCCTTGATCAGATAATGTTAAATGACTACAATGATGAAGATCGAGTTCAAATCCAGCTTAAGGTAACAAAGGAGTCTATTATTCCTAAGCCAATGTTTGGCACCTCTATTTTCAGCTTTTATTTGTCTAGATAAAAGTAAGAGTATTTGGCACAACATTCTGGCATATGTCCGTTTTAGACATTTAGAGGTAAATCCTCTTAAATCCAAATGCTCAAAAAGTGGGCAGCTGAAAAAAATAAAAATAAATAAATAATAGAGATACCAAACATGACCTAAGTAGATAGAGGGTGTTTTTCATTTCGATTGGTTCAATGTTGTGTTTGTTGCGATGTCTTCTTTGATTGTTTTTGTGCTCAAATAAAAAAAATGATTTTTCTTTATTTATTTATTTATTTTCGTTTCTTCTTCAATGGTGTTTGTGCACTATATTCATTTAAATATCCATTGATCTAGATTAGTGGCATATTTATAGCCTAAGTTACTTTGATTTTTCAAGTTTTGTCTCACTTTTGTTCTTCTTCACACCTTTATTCTCCTCATCCGATGAATTTTTCATTGGATCATATGCACTATATTGATTTAAATTCTCATGATTCCTATATCTAATTTATAAAGGGTAATATTCATGTGAGAACTAGTTCTCACATATTATATGAGAGCTTTTTTATGGGGCCCAATTGTGGGCCCCATTTGGGGATGGAACCAGGGGGATGAAAAGATCTATATGAGGCCACCCCAAGTATCAAGTTTGACCCCAAACTCATGCCCCTAACCCCTTCATCCGTGGCCCACAAGTTTAATGGCTTAATATTTAAAAAAAATATTTAACCCTCGATCCAACGGTTCAGCCCATTCGGATGTGTACCAATCCTTGGGATTAGTGACTATAAAGGGGTTTCCTATTGATTGCTAGGCTTGGATGGATAGCTAGTTGGGTTCCGCAAAAAAGTTCTCATATAATATGTGAGAACTAGTTCTCACTTGAATATTTCTCATTTATAAAAAATCTTTTATCTTTTATCATGGTCACCAAACATTTTGTCTACATTGTTTTTTATTTATTTTTTAAAATTCTAAGATATACTAATAACTATGTTAAATTTATATTAATAAATAAATCAATTATAATTCATCCAAATTGATAAGAGGATCAAAACATATGTATATCATTAATTTTAACTCTTGATAAGATTTATTAAAATATTATTATAGGATTTAAAGTAAATTAACTGCCTCTGTTGCATTTTTGTTACTATTTTTTAATATTGAATTTAATGCTTTTATTTAAGAAATATAAAAGTCTTCTTATGGCCCGCATTGTGCACGAGCCCTTTTTTTTTTTTGAACAGAACTTTTCAACTGTGTTTAAAAGGAGGCATAGGGATACTATAATAAGTTGATAACTCTGAATATTGGGGAAAGATTACCTAACAACAGCATTTCAAATATTTAGCCAGGTTTCCAGGGAAAGCCCTCATCTTTCTATTCCTCTTTGAGTGTCTCACTCAGGCTTCCCATTTGTGAGGAGTGTGGACTGTGGATGTCCATTGTTGGCACCTATAAAAAACAGTTCAAATGAAAGCCCACTCAAGAAACTCGAGACACTCCAATGGTAATTAAGGGTGTCTCATCTCACATAGTTGGTTGGTCGAGAATCGATCCATGGGTAGTTAGGTTGTCTTGTAGGTTGTGTACTGCTCACCAATTGAGTGAAGAAAGAAACAAAAAAAATGAATGGTCACTCCTTCGGTTTATTATGTCCAAATCTTACTACAATATGAGTTGGGCCCACTGTATGTAAGATTGGATATGTGATTAATAATGTAAAAAAAACCCGAATCACTCAAAAAGAATACTCTTCCCTCACTTGGGTGGTCCTTAAATTTTACACCAATGGGAGTTGCGTCTCACCATAAGAATGATTGTGCTTAATTTTACTATATGACCAACTTTTATTAGAGTAAAATTATACAAATTCACCATCATCAAAATCTAAACTGAGCTTGACCCGAACACAAATGAGTGAAACCCGAGTTTCACTTTCCGTAAGATCATGTCACATTCATGTATGAGTGTGAATAGCATGAAAGTTCCTTTTAATTTTAGTGAGCTACCTACTCTACATAGCAATTGAGCATTCCATTTTTGCATGAATCTACACAATCAGAGTTTGGGTTTAGATGTCAGAACTCATTTAGTAAATGGGTTGGGCTAAGTCTATTTCAGTCCATGATCTGACCGAAACCAACCGAACTCAACTAATTGCACCACAACCCAAAGCATCCTGTTGATTAAGAGTTTGACCTTTCATTTTCAACCCGATTAATAAATAGGTCAAGATCGAGCCTATGCTTGTTAGGATGTACGCGCAACCTGGCCAGAACCTGGCCCAACCTACACATTGCCGCCCCAAGATCGAGTAGATCAAAAGGTTATTCAACTCAACAATGCTTCAAGTTTAAGGGCTGGGATTAAACTATATTTTGTATTATTGGCCTTGATCATTATCACAATACTACAACTGCTAAAAGTTGATGGGCCTACATTTGATGGTCTTGAGGTGGTCCATACATAGAGCGCACTGCATGTGCCATCCAGCTCTGAGATCACACTTGAATTTCTTTGGGTTGATACAGTCCATGCAATTTTTCTTTGGTAAAACTTGAACCATATTTAAAAGAGGAAGACTAGCTATAATAAATTGATAACTACAAATTAAAAGTTTTTGAATATTAAGAAAGATAGCAACAAATACACCTAACAGCAGCATTTCAAACTTTAAATCAACTCTCAGGTTTATAGGGAAAGCCCTTATCTTTAGAAGTAATTAAGCTTGATTTATAATATACTCCTTATTTATAATATACTCCCTCCTCCATTCCTTAATTGTAAAAAGCCTCCAACTGTAATGAAGAAGAAGAAGTTAGCCTGGCTGTTGTACTAACATCAATTTTCTTAATAATATAGACTTATTAGCTATCTTTTTTTCCCATAGAAAAATGAAACCCTTGTGAAATACCTATCCTCAAGGTTGGGTTTGGGTTCGAGCGAGGGTAGACCTAAGAAATTCAACTTGGGGGTTCCATGTAAGATAAATATTGGGGGAAGGGGTAAAAGTAAAAAAAAAATATTAATTTTTAAAATATGCAGGGATTGTTTTTTAAAAAAATAATTTTTTTCAAGGATGGGTCAAGCTTTAGCCTACAAACCCATGTACCTGGCTCCGCCAATAGGTTCGAGCCTTTGGCAATCCAACCCAAATTTTACGAAGGTAGGCACATCAAAATGGGCAACGTGTCATATCATATTAGATACTTTAATTTTTATGGGTAAAATTCATGTCCACGGTGTGTTCTTGCCGTATCCATATGGTATCTGGGCATCATTGTTGGGTAGACCTTAGCCTAACTTAAACTCGTTATCAGCCCAACCCAACGTACCCAAGAATTGTGTTGGGTCAGTAAGATCCGAATTTGGCCCTACCCAAGTTGCAACAATTGTGGTTGAAATTAAAATCCAATGGCAACCAACCGGCCCACCTTTCAAACTGCTAGAGATCTTATGTCACAAAAATTGCCCGGAGAGGAGGGGGTCCTTGGCATTATTTTTAAAGTCACTCACCAGTCACCAGTGGGCAAGTTTTAATTACCTCAAAATACAGGGGCTTAAATGAGAAAAAAAATGTTTTATTCATTTGCTTTGACTTGAAACTCTGCTGGAGGGAAGATAAGGAAAAATCTCTCAAATTCTCTTACAAGCTTTGATAAGAAGAAGACGGATTCTCTGCTTCTTGATCTTCTTCTGCTATTTTACAAACCCAGACTGGAGAACAAAGAGAACAAACTGCAGACTCATTGGAAAAAAAGATTTCTCCATTTTGGCCAAATTGCAGAAGATGATGTGTGGATTTTTTGAACTATTATTTTCAAAAAAACTCAAGTTTGACAAATAGCAATAAGATTAGGATGATTTATTGATTTGGGAGAGCACAGGAAACTATCTTTCATTTCTAGGCTTTGAGTCCAATTCTTCTGGAATGCTGGTGAAATTTTGAGATTTAGATTGGTTGGGGGTCTTTCTCCACCTTCATTTCTCATCAGGAGGAAACTAATATAGATGGCGCCAAGTCTGGCATGCTCTTACAGAAAAAAGAGAATAGGGAGATGAAAAGGAGACCATCAGTTTTGGACAGAAAATGAGTGGTGGATCATTGGGTTTGCGTGCTGGGAGTTATGGATCATTGCAGCAAAGCCTGCCAAACAGTTTTGTAGTGACGATTCACACCGTCCGGAAGCCCTCAAGGTTCTTTTCGGGTTCCAGAGAAAGGGTGAGGTTCCTCCCATGGATCTTCAGGTGCTCTAGAAGTAGGCAGCTTGCGATGCTTTACTTGGTGCCAGTTTCAATCACAATATTCTTCATTCTCATGCTCACCATCAGTAAAGGTTAAGATTTTGATTTCCTTTCCTCTCTCCTACTATCAAAAATGTTCCACAGTGGTTTTCTGCATGGATTTATTGCAGATGAGAAGAATTTTGATTATCACACCATTTTGTAATGGAGTGTAATGAGGATCTGCATTAGGTGGGGTATTGTTTCTCTGCATTTTCCACCATGGCCAAGTATATATATATCCCATCTAATGAAGTTAACAAGTTTCTGCACTTTATATTGTTCAAAAGTAAAACAGTATAGATAATGGTCCATTCTGTGAAATAATAAGATAGATTGCTGATTGGAGTATATCAAAATGCAGCCTGTTGGTTTTTCTATTCATCCGAATTAATAGATGAAGTAGCTTGATTTTCACAATTAAATAATAACTGAAATAACATTCTCTCTCTCTCTCTCTCTCTCTCTCTCTCTCTCTCTCTCTCTCTCTCTCTCTCTCTCTCTCTCTCTCTCTCTCTCTCTCTCTCTCTCCATTCACAGATATACATATACCAGAAGCACGTGCTATATACCCAAGTTCCGCCCTTGTCCACACCAGGGGATTCAGAAACAGAATTATGTCAAGCCATAATGCATCTCCAAAGATTTCTACGGAAAAGAATAGTGATGGGGGTACTGATTATGGATATTCATCGAAGGTACAATCACTAAGTTATAAAAATAGAGCCCCACCACTAAGATATCATCCTCCTCCTCCTGTAGTGCTTACCAATGAAAGTGCAGTTCTCCTAAGGAATCCTTGTGATACTTTTGGTGTTCCCCCACCACCACCAGCGGATAGAAAAAGGAGTGGTCCACGCCGTAAGTTTAAGCTTTGATATTCTAGACAAGTTAAATTAGTTTGCTTTTGTTTTTGCTTATTGAATTGCTGAATTTAATGGTTCTTCTCTTCAGCATGTCCAGTTTGTTACCTTCCAGTGGAGCAGGCCATGGCCTATATGCCAACTCTGCCATCAGTGTCGCCCATACTAAAGAATTTAACCTATGTTATAGAAGATAGTCCGAGTAGTCCTCCATCATTTGGAGGTTCCCCCTTTGGTGGATATCCATCTTTGAAGCAGAGGAATGATTCTTTTGATATAAAAGATTCAATGTGTGTGCATTGTGGGTATGGTTTATTTCTCCTTAATGACTTTATGGGAAAAAAAAAAGTGGCCTTTCTCTACGTGAAAATATAATTTTGATTCGATTCTAATTCTTTTTTACCCATTATACTGACAGTGATAATTGATTTCAGTGTATTGCATTGCTCTATTTGCAGCTAAACTGTACATATTTGTCATGAAACAGGTTTGTTAAAGGAAACAGACCAGGTCATCAGACAGGATTTGACATAGATGATGCTGATCTTCTTGAGATGGTGGGATGCAGTGGGATAGTTGTTGCATCAGCCATTTTTGGTACTGATTAGCATTAAGTTCTTCTATTTTTTTTATTTTTTTTTCTCACTTTTCACTTCTCTTGCTTTGCCCAAGTAATGATTTTCTTTTTATGTGTTGCAAACCAGGAAACTATGATATAATACAACAGCCAAGAAGTATTAGTGAGGCTGCAAAGAAAAATGTCTGCTTTTATATGTTTGTGGATGAAGAGACAGAGGCAGGAATAAAGAATTCGGGTGCCTTAGACAACACAAACATGGTAGGACTGTGGAGAGTTGTTCTTGTTCGCAATCTTCCTTATACTGATCCAAGACGCACTGGAAAAGTGAGTTCTTTTCAGGTTTAGCACTTACGTTTTCTTTATATTAACATGGCTGACCTATAAAAAAGAATTTACAACATGCCTTAGAGCATTGTTTTATGCACATATTTTGTGGGCCTCAGCAACTGGTGTGCATGATAAGCCTATGCACATGGGATTCAAAAGAATATTACTTATATATATGATCTGAAGGATTGAGTCTTCTGTTAAAAGAGAATTTCTAGATAACTTCATATTGGGTGACTTCTGACTTGATATGTCTATGATAGGTTCCAAAGCTACTTCTACATAGGATGTTTCCAAATGCCCGGTTTTCTATATGGATCGATGGAAAGCTTGAGCTTGTTGTGGACCCATATCAAATTCTGGAGAGGTGCACTTTTTATGGATCTTGTCATTAACTTTAGTAAAGTTATTGAGAAGTATTTGATAGGTACCATCCAAGTACTCAAGTGTGTATTTATAGCTCCCTTTAATTTCTTTATCTTTACTTGTGAGAGCCTGTTGACTGCTGAGTGCTGACTTTGATGCCTGGATACGGCACCATACATTGCCTATTTTTAAAGTATCCGGTTATCATAGGATTGAAGTCTTCCTAGGTAGCATACAGTTGCTACTTCAAGTGGTTCCCTTTTCTTGTCTCATATTCACTGTGATGGTCAGTAGGGGTTTTGACAGGCTAGGCTTATCACAACCAAAGTGAGGGCCTATTTGTTTTGGCCTAATTTCTTTATCCAACTAACCCTTTCTGAAGTGCTAAGCTTGGGCTTTTGCACAAGTTTTTCATTTAGGGCCTTTTTGTTGTTTATGATTTACCTGTTTCTAAGATACAATAATCTATGTTTTGTAAAAATAAAAAAAAATTTCCATGCAAGGCCCCGGATTTTGAGTTGTCAGCGTAATACAAAGGAAGTGACTTGTGTGGCCTTGTACATACTACAAACTCTAATGTATGGGATATGATTATAATTAACAGCCATAATAATAATAATAATAACAACAACAACAACTACTATAATAATATCTATGCCCTAACCTAGGGAATTCATTAGTGGATCTAATTGCGCTGGGGTGGTTTACATGCATTGAAATAGACCAGTCCCATTCTTCTATTGAATGAAGCATGTCTTTTAAGCTTTCCCTTGCCCTCAAGCCTAAAGTCCTCCCAAGCCCAACCTAATGTGGGCTCGGTCAAATGACCAGATGGGTTGCTCATCCCATTGATATGTGAAGGGATTTGAATACAAACATGGTACTGTGTTTCACATTTGTAAATTTTACATCGATAAAATTTACAAATGAAAATTTTATATATGCAAATCCTATTTTTCATATCTCATGTGTAAAAGACAGAAGACCCATTTAGGTCGTTTTCATATCCAAAGAGAGAGCAATAAATGAATCATTTAGGTCAATAGATATAAAATGCTAGATGATCATGATTAAATAATCGGAGTTTTTAAGTTAAATCCATATATGTAAAAGGAAAACCATGCTTGATTTATCACTTATAGTATAATGATACTCATTGTCACCATCACTGCCACTGTCATTAAGAGTGTTAAGTGTTGAGCCAGCAACAGCCCGACCTGGGCCCAGCCCATATTGTGCTGGATCTCGGCTTTGTTTTTCGGTTCTCGGGCTGTGCATGGTTCTGATTTTCTGGTCCAATAAATAAATGTGCCGGACCTAAAAGGCTAGGCTTGACCCAACCTAACATATTTAAAACTAAGGCTGTTTATATCTTGTAATTGGGCTGGGCCTTGGCATGAGTTTTACTATATCTGAGACTGAATTTAAGGCCTTATAACTAAGGGGAATGGACTTTGAGAAGCTTTGGCCCATCTCTGACCCAGTCCATGAAGACCCCTAATTGTTGTATCAACATTATCATCTTTATCATTGCCATTATTATCATCATTGTTATCATCCTCATTTTGTAAGGTCTATTTTCACTTTACTCTATTTATGCGCACATTCCACATGAAAGCTGCAAATATATAATACAAACAGGTTTAACTACAAGCATTCTCTTCTTGCATTGGTCGATAGTGCCAACAAAAAGTTGTAGATCACACGCCGAAACATGCAAATTTAGAAGCAATAACTGAAATTTTATTTAGGAGCAAAACAGTAAAGTAAACTTGCAGATAAGTAGGGGGCAGGATAAGCATGCATATGGATGATTTGAGTTTGTAACAAAGCAATGTTTGGGTTTTTTTTTTTTATTTGTGGTCATTGTTTCAGATTCTTGTGACCTATCAAAAATATATTTATATATTCCAGATTCTTGTGGCGAGAGAATGCTAGTTTTGCAATCTCAAGGCATTACAAACGCTTTGATGTTTTTGACGAGGCAGAGGCTAACAAAGCTGCTGGGAAGTATGATAATGCTTCCATTGATTTCCAAGTCAAGTTTTATAAGCAGGAGGGCTTGACACATTATTCTCCGGCTAAGCTTCCTATTACTAGTGGTGAGTGCAGGGTCCTTTTCTATATATGTTGTTAACTTTGGCTTGAGAAGTTGAATCTTGTGCTAATGAGTTGTGTGTCTGCAGATGTTCCTGAAGGGTGTGTTATTATAAGGGAGCACATTCCCATTACAAATCTCTTCACCTGCCTCTGGTTTAACGAAGTCGACCGCTTTACCTCTAGGGATCAAATCAGCTTTTCCACTGTGAGGGACAAAATAATTTCCAAAGTAGATTGGAGTATTAACATGTTCATGGATTGTGAACGGCGGAACTTCGTTGTTCAGGTGTCTATTTCATTACTCTTTAGTAACTTTATTCTAATTGGCAGTTAGTATTTGTTCGGTTTACAAAAAAAATATTACATTTGCAAAAACACCTTTTGTTTTAGAGGAAGTGTTTCTAGTTTTGTTTCCCTTCAGAGTACTGTAACAATCTCCAACAAGGATGTTTGAAGCTGATTTTTTTTTCCTCATATCTTTGGGTATTACTTAAATTTCCTTCTTGTTTGGACATTTTACGCTAATCTTCTATGAATGTATTACCAGCAAGGAGTGAGGAGTCAAATGCGAATCCTAAAACATCTTTCATTTTCTAACTTCTTAGTTACATCATAGTCGGTCGAATAATTTATTTCTTCTTTCCCACTCATATGCTTTTGCCACAATCCATCAAGTTAACATGGGCTGTTTTCAGTCTACCAAATACATATCTTTCTCACTCGTATTAGCACCAGAATCTTATCTGTGTGGGGGTATTTTTACTAAGCCGAGACCAACGCTAATATGCCCTCAAGATAGAATGATAATGCCACCTCTAGCCGGGGCGGACTGCGGCTACAGGATCGCGGCATTTGCCGCGGTGGGAGTTCCCGCAGTCAGGTCCGGCCGACTGCGGCACTGAGGCCCGGCAGTACAAATGATTGACGGGTTGATGGGACCAGCGACAGGACAGCGGCGCACGCCAAGGCATGCCCTGCAGTCTATCATTACTGACAAAACGGCGTGCAGGACACGTGCGCCCCCAGGGCATGGCTCCAGGCCAGGCCTGATGGGACCTGGCCCAAAAGTCAGCATCGCCGCCTGACCCAGCAAGCCTAGCATTTAATGAGGCATGGGCCGGCATTTAATGCGTTATGGGCTGAATGGACATAGCCACTCGAGTGGCCGGCCCAGTCTTGGAACTCGCCCACAAAGGTCAACCCCATCGCCTATAAATAGCACATCCACTTCCATACCAAGGTACGCAACCCATTATACACACTATCCCTCTGCAATTTCCTCTCCTTCTCCCTGCTCGTTCATTGCACTAACTTAAGCATCGGAGAGCCTTGCGCTGCCTGCAGCCAGGGTCCTTTGACGCTTCTTCCTTCCCTTCCTTTTCAGGTCCAGTCGGAGCCACAGCAAGCTTCACCCAAATCATCCGAATCAGGGGCCCTAATCCCTGCATCAAAGTCCTTAATTTTTAGGCACTTACAATTGGCGCCGTCTGTGGGAAAGTACTAACCCATACCTCAAAAACCTTTCCCAAAATTCTTTTCAATCACCAATGGCTCCGAGGAACAAGAGAGGCGCAAGGAAGTCCCTTCCCCCAGGGCCGCTGGTTCTCCCTGGACCATTGCCCTACGCGTCAAGGGAAGTCGCAGAGGTAGAAAGCTACCACACCGAGTCCGCGTCGTCCCCGCTAGAGCTGGGGGGCCCACCGCGGCTGAACGCTCCCCTTCAGGAGCGCTTCCCGAAGGACAAGGGCCCGGCTGCGGAGGGGTCACATCGCAATCAGGCCGACCCCGCTCAGGCCGCAATCAGGGCCCAGAGTCTCGCCCTCCAGGAGAAAGATGATCTCATCCGCCAGCTCAGGCAGCAGCTCCGAGAAAAGGGAGTAGCCCCCGGGGACGGTGATCCTGTAGGCAGGAAGGATCCCGTCACCGGCAAAGACTTGAGAGACCACCTGAACGATAAGAGTCGGGAGCGAAGTCACATCGGGAGTTCTTACCATGACCACGAAGACAGGGGGTCAATGCCGAGATCGGAGGCGGCGGACCAGCAGGCCGTGATCAATCGCCTGGTCAAGCAGGCCCTCCAGAACACCCTAAAGGAGGCGGGGCTCGCCCAAAGCCAGCTGGACCTCCCCGACTTCGCTGGCCTCGACTCGTCACCCCTTCACCAGAGAAATAATCGAGTACCCCCTCCCGAAGAAGTTCAGTGTCCCGAGGTTCGTCCTCTATGACGGAGCCTCGGACCCATCAGCACACCTCCGGCATTTCACCCAGAAGCTGTCCGTCTGGGGTGACGTTGGGCACCTCAACTGCCGAGTTTTCTCTTCCAGCTTGGGGGATCTCCCCCTCAAGTGGTTCTGTGGGCTCCCAGAGGGATCGATTTCGAGCTGGCCCCAGTTGCGGGATTCCTTCCTGGGAAAGTTCCAAGCGCACCGGGTCATCCCGAAGACTGACAGCGACCTCATGGCCCTCAGGATGAGGTGGAGCGAAAGCGTCACTCAGTTCGCAAAAAGGTTCTGGACAGTATACAGCGAGATTGACAACTCTTCCGAGGACGTGGCAATCAGATCTTTCAAGCACGCCCTCCTACCAGGGTGCGAGCTCAGGAGAGAGCTCGTTCGAAATCCTGTGCCCTCCGTCACAGCCCTCATGACGAGGGTAAATAAATATATCGAGCAAGAGGAAGACGAGGCGCGCGCCAACGAAAGTTTCGGCGTCTCCAGGGGCCGATCTCGGCAGGGAAGCCGATCTCGGCAGGATGACCGATCGCGGCGGGAAGACCGATCCAGGCATGAGGACCGGTCAGTAGACGAAGACAGGAAGACCTCCCGTAGAGATGAAGCGAGCCGAGAACATCGCTCGGGCGACCGGGCCTCGTCCTGGGCTCGCACCTCGGGAGGAGGCAAGAGACACAAACCATCTTACCGTTCGCGTGAGAGGGTCAACACGGTTTTTACAGAACCGATTCATCAAATCCTGGAAAAGATCCAGGAAAAACCATACTTCAAATGGCCGCGCCCCCTGCAGGGCGATAACTCCAAAAGAGATCAGACGAGGTTTTGCGCTTACCACAAGCAGAACGGCCACGACACTGGGCGCTGTTTCACCCTCAAGGATCATCTCGAAAAGCTCGTTAAGGATGGGCACTTGAAAGAATTCTACAAGGCAGCCGGCAGCGGAAGTAACGACCGACCTCGGCGCCGAACTGACGAGAATCACGACAGCGACGGGTCAGAGAGGCTCATAAGCGTCATCCACTTGGCCCCTACCAAGCAGAGCAGCAGTCAAGCCCGCGCCGAGGCCAGGAGGGCCTCCCATGGGAAGCAGGTCATGTCGGCCGATCTCGGGCCGTCCCCCAAGAAGGCCCGCAAAGAAAGGCCGAAGATCTGGTTCTCAGACGAGGACCTGAAAGGGGTCCAGCTCCCTCACAATGACCCACTGATCATGACCCTAAAGTTGGGGAGTTGCAAAGTGCAAAGGATCCTCGTCGACTCCGGCAGCTCGTCCGAGATCCTATACTTCGACTGCTTCACCAGGATGGGGCTAACGGAGGAAGACCTCCAGGAGGCGCGGACCCCCCTGATAGGGTTCAGCGCCAAGCCCGTGTACCCCAAAGGGAGAGTCTCCCTCGAAGTTCGAGTAGGTGGCGCGTCAGTGGTGGCCGACTTCCTCGTAGTGGATACCCCATCTCCCTACAATGCCATCGTAGGGCGGAGCTGGCTGCACCAGTTAGAAGCCGTCCCCTCCTCCTACCATCAAAAGCTCAAGTTCCCTTTGGAAAGGGATGGCGGAGTCGAGGTGGTCACAGTCAATGGGGACCAGCAAATGGCCAAACGTTGCATGATGGCCGTGGTGTCCGGTGAGGAAGAGCCAAAGCAAGTGCATATGGCAGAGCTCGAAGCGGAGCTAGAGAGGGTCGGCCGTGATCCAGGAGAAAAGAGTATCGAGGACCTCACCGAGGTCAGGATCGACCCCAGTGATCCAGAGAGGTACTTCCTCCTTGGGAGCCAGCTCGCCGAGCAGGAGCGATCCGAGCTGCTCAGTTTCCTATTGCAGAGCAGAGATGTCTTCGCCTGGACCCCGCAGGAAATGCCAGGCGTAAACCCAGAAGTTATGAGCCACAGGCTGAATGTGGACCCCCAGGCCAAGCCAGTGATTCAAAAGGCAAGAAGGTCCGGAATCGACCAGTCTGCAGCCGTGGTCGAAGAGGTGGAGAAACTGCTTGAAGCAAGCGCCATCAGGGAGGTCCAATACCCAAAGTGGCTGGCAAATACCGTGGTCGTGAAGAAGAAGACCGGGAAATGGAGGGTCTGCGTCGACTTCACTGATCTCAACAGAGCATGTCCCAAAGACTGCTTCCCTCTACCGAAGATCGACCAGATGATTGACGCCACCGCCGGTCACGAAAGGATGAGCTTCCTCGACGCTTACCGCGGATACCACCAGATACCCATGTACGAGCCGGATCAGGAGGAAAACGGCATTCATCACTCCTAGGGGAACCTACTGCTATAAGGTGATGCCTTTCGGCCTCAAGAATGCGGGAGCAACCTATCAGAGGCTGGTCACCAAAATGTTCCAGGAGCACCTCGGCAAGACAGTCGAGGTATACATCGACGACATGGTCGTCAAATCCACCCAGTCTCTCAACCATCTGGCGGACCTCGGGCAAGTTTTTGAAGTTCTTCGGAAGTTCGGGCTGAAGCTGAACGCCTCCAAATGCGCCTTCGGGGTCGGGTCCGGCAAATTTTTAGGGAGCCTCGTCACGCGACGCGGTATTGAAGCAAACCCGGACCAGATCTCAGCGATCTTGGGGATTCAGAGCCCGGCAACGACAAAGCAGGTGCAGAGGCTCACTGGCATGGCCGCCGCCCTCAACCGCTTCATCAGCAAGTCTTCAGACAAGTGTCGCCCTTTCTTCCAATTGTTGCGAAAGAACCTGAGATTTGAGTGGACCCCAGAGTGCGACTCGGCCCTCCAGGAACTCAAAGCCTATTTGGCCTCGCCTCCACTCCTATCAACCCCGAAGAAAGGCGAAACATTGTACCTATACTTGGCGGTCTCCAGCCACGCGGTGAGCTCAGTCCTGGTCAGAGAAGATGAAGGGCAGCAGAAGCCCATCTATTATACCAGCAAGACCTTCCTCGACGCCGAAACCAGATACTTGCCGATGGAGAAACTTGCACTGGCCCTTGTAAGTGCCTCTCGGAAGCTCTCGCACTATTTTCAGGCCCACAAGATAGTGGTGATTACGGAGCACCAACTTAAGTCCGTCTTCAGAAAGGCCGACTTCTCTGGGCGAATTTCGAGATGGGCCGTGGAGCTAGGGCAATACGACATCCATTACCAGCCCCGGACAGCGATCAAGGCGCAGATTTTGGCAGATTTCATCGTCGAGTTCACTCCTCCAAGTTCGGCGCCGAGCCCACTCGACCCCGCACTGGGGGGCAGGGGGCAGGATGGCCTAGTCCCGGAGACTGATTACGAGCTATCTCGGGACACCTCCCGAGATTCGGCTTGGAAGGTCTTCGTTGACGGGTCTTCCACCTCCAGAAGGGCCGGTGTCGGCATAGTCCTCCAGTCTCCGGAAGGGCTAGTAATCGAGCAAGCACTGACTCTCGACTTCCGAGCGTCAATAACGAGGCAGAGTATGAGGCATTGCTGGCCGGGCTGAATAGTGCTAAGGTTCTCGGAGCTCAACAGCTGGTAATCTACAGTGACTCGCAGTTGGTGACGAGCCAGCTCACTGGAGATTATCAGGCTCGCGACGATAGAATGGCAGCCTATTTAGCCCCTCGCCAGGAAACTCCTCTCCCAATTTCCGGAAGCAGAGATCAAACAAATCGGCAGGGACTCTAACGCGCATGCCGACGCACTCGCCAACTTGGCCTCCGCCGTCGAGGCTGGAAAAAAGAGAACTGTAGAAGTTGGCTCGCTAACATCGCCAAGCATAGAGCTCAGCCCACCACGGCAAGTCCTGTGTGCCGACCTCGGGCCCCAGTTGGATGGATCCCATCATCGCATACCTCAAAGACGACCATCTCCCCGAGGACAGAGCACAAGCTCACAAGATCAGGCTCCGGGCAGCCCGGTTCTGGCTCTCTCCAGAAGGAAAGCTGTACAGGAAATCCTTCACGGGCCCCTACCTCCAGTGCGTCCACCCAAGCCGAGTTGAAGACTTCCTTTACGAAATACACGAAGGCATATGCGGAAGTCACATCGGAGGAAGGTCACTAGCATACCGGGCTATAAGCCAAGGATACTGGTGGCCATACATGCGAAAGGACGCACAGATGTACGCTATGAAGTGCGAAAAGTGCCAGAAATTCTCGCACAACCTCCATCAACCAGCACAGGATTTGAGCCCGCTCTCCAGTCCATGGCCATTTGCACAGTGGGGGTTGGACATCGTGGGTCCTCTCCACCGAGCTCCGGGGAATAAAAGGTGGCTGATAGTGGCCACCGACTATTTCACAAAGTGGATCGAGGCTGAAGCACTATCTTCCATCACAGAGCGGGACTCCAAGAACTTCGTATGGAAGAACATCGTCACGAGGTTCGGCATCCCTCGAGTCCTGGTCTCGGACAACGGGACACAATTTGACTCCAGCCTCTTCAAGAACTTTTGCAAGGAGCTCGGCATAAGAAACCACTACTCGACTCCGGCCTACCCCCAGAGCAATGGTCAGGCTGAAATCTCCAACAAGGTGGTCTTGGATGGGCTCAAGAAAAGACTTGATGGGGCCAAAGGAAGGTGGGTGGAAGAGCTACCCAGCGTGCTGTGGGCCTACAGGACCACTCCGCGACGCTCCACCTCAGAAACCCCTTTTTCCTTGGCATACGGAATGGAAGCCGTGATCCCCCTCGAAATCGGTCTCCCGACCCTCAGATCTGAACTCTTCGACCAGGCCAGAACGATAAAAACCTCACCCTGGGACTGGACCTGCCGAAGAACGCAGAGAAGCCGCCTCCATCCGTTTAGCAGCCTATCAGCAACGATTGGCAAGGGTTATAATCAAAAAGTACGGGAAAGAAAGTTCTCCATTGGAGAGCTGGTCCTGAAGAAGGCACTGCCCGCAGATAAGGATCCGAATCAGGGCAAGTTGGCCCCAAACTGGCGCGGTCCGTTCAAGGTAGTCTCGACCGCGGGCGGTCCGCATACAAGCTCGAAGATATGGACGGGAAACCGCTGCCGCGGCCATGGAACGCATCGCATCTGAAGAAATTTACTTTTGAATGTACCCCGTTTACGCAAAATCAATGAAGTTCATTTTCTCTCAAGAAAAAGTCTTGTCTGTGTTCTAAATCAACAACAACGACTCCCCAGCACGGCCCCTGGTGACGAGCCAGGGGGACATCTCCATTTCGTGCGCATCTCGGCTACGCGCCAGATAGCCAGCACGGCCCCTGGTGACGAGCCAGGGGGACATCTCCATTTCGTGCGCATCTCGGCTACGCGCCAGATAGCCAGCACGGCCCCTGGTGACTAGCCAGGGGGACATCTCCAATTCGTGCGCATCTCGGCTACGCGCCAGATAGCCAGCACGGCCCCTGGTGACGAGCCAGGGGGACATCTCCATTTCGTGCGCATCTCGGCTACGCGCCAGATAGCCAGCACGGCCCCTGGTGACGAGCCAGGGGGACATCTCCATTTCGTGCGCATCTCGGCTACGCGCCAGATAGCCAGCACGGCCCCTGGTGACGAGCCAGGGGGACATCTCCATTTCGTGCGCATCTCGGCTACGCGCCAGATAGCCAGCACGGCCCCTGGTGACGAGCCAGGGGGACATCTCCATTTCGTGCGCATCTCGGCTACGCGCCAGATAGCCAGCACGGCCCCTGGTGACTAGCCAGGGGGACATCTCCAATTCGTGCGCATCTCGGCTACGTGCCAGATAGCCCACACACTAGGACCGACGCACTAAATGATCCCTAAAGCACTCCCCGGGCTCATATACTATCACCCAGTGGAGAATCGCTCGGATCAAACCTGCATCACATCCTATTCAAAGGACCACGGCCTCTCAGCACGGATAATCGACCGCGGGTCCCCAAGGGATGAAAGTCCAAAACATAACGCCAAAGTCAGACACTTAGCACATTCTAAACATTCCAACAAAGAGTACGAAGTAGAGGCAAAAAAGGTTCTTTCTCCATTAATTTCAAAAGTTTTCTACATGAGCAGCAAGAAAGGAAAATCTACAAAAGCATATAAAGGGCCTCAAGCAGCAGGGGGCAGGGCGCTAGGATCTGCAGGAGGAGTCGCGGCGATTGGAGGAACTTCGGAGGAGGAGGCGACGGCCGAAGTCGCAGCAACGATAGGAACTTCAGTCGACGGGGCGGCCTCTGGTCCGGGCGCGGCTGAAAGATCCCCCTCGGGATTCGCCGCGGGGGTCGGGTCGGCCTCGGGGCAAACGAACTCGTCCGGGCTCACGTATGCAGGGTGATCCCTAGGGACCCCCGCCTTCGCGAGCGCCGCCATCCAGCCCATCTCCCAGGACGAAGCCCTTATATCGTCAACCTGCGCCGAGTACTCCTCGCCCGCCACGTCGACGCCGTCCTGGAAGGCCTTTGCAACCTCGGCCTGAACCCGGTGCTCGAGCTCGGCTTTCTGCCTTTCCAAGCCGGCGATCCTTCTCTCCAGTTCAGCCTCCCTCCTCTTCGTCTTGTCGAACTCGGAGAAGAGGGCTTGGTGAGTCTCTTCGTACTCCTTCTCCCTCACCTTGCCGTCCTCCAGGGCCTTCCTGTACTGATCACAGCTGGCTTGCATCCTCCTGAGCTCGTCATGGAATTTCTGGACCCTGGACACTGAGACCTGGGCCATCTGCACAATCTGCAAATAAAATCACCAAGTCAGGGGGAATTATGACTAACAGGTGAAAGGAAGAAGACCAAGAAAAGTTTAGAAAAACTTACGCTCAGGCTCGCCTTCATCTGCGATGCCAGGAGAGAGATGTCATCCAGCTCATTGTGCTTCTCCATGTCTCGGGGCAGGGCGCAAGCGCTGCCGAGACTGGCAACCACGAGAGGCCCCCCAGAGAGGCGGTCTTCGACCGTCATCGGCCTCCCCTGCTGCAGCATGAAGCTCGGCCTCCAAAGGGCGGGAGTAGCCCGCGTTGACATGCCACTTGAGGACTCCCCCGCGGAGCCCTCGACTCTGACCCTCTTTCTGGCCAAGTCCTCGCCCCGCGACGCCGGGGAAGTCGCCGCCGCGGATGTGCTAGGCCCGGCCGCGTGGTTGCAGCGGCAGTGTCGGCAAGGGAGGAGGTGCCGAGGACGATGAAGGCGCGCTCGAGGAAGGAGGCGCGCGAGAAGAGGAAGCCGCGCCGCGGCCTCGCCCCCCAGCGGGCTGGGCCCTGAGGTCCTTGAAGACCGGCTTCGGGCGGGGCCCCGTCCATCTCACCTTCCGGCTCGCTCTCCGAGGATGAGATGACCCTTCCGATCGTCTCGGCGTCGTCTTCAGACCCCGATGCCGATGCCTCGGAGTTTGACGCGGTTCGACCCCCGGAGTGAGGCGCACTCCCTCCTTCGTCTACCTCCGCCGCGGCCTGAGAGCGGTGGGCAGTCTGCTTCTTGCCCCGATAGCCTCGATACCTGGGTTCGTACCCAAGCAACCTCCACGCCGATCTATCTCCGTGGCCGTGGTAATTCTCCAAGGCGCGGATCCAAGCCTTGTTCAGCTTCCAGCCGTCCCGGGAAGCAGCCGCTTTCCTCTGACGAACACCTGCGGGGCAACGAAAGGCATCAGTCCGGCAGTGCGGAAAAAGCGAAAAAGGTCGAAAAGCACGTTGGGGCTGTAATTACTTGGAGGGGTGCCGTAGTGGCGAGGAATCCTGAAGTGTCTTTCCGCGATGGACTCGTCATCGCCGAACTCCCAAGCCACCCGTGACCATCAAGCGGTCGTCTCCAGCGTATTTATTGGAATCCTCCAGGGCTTGCACAAACGGCCTCCTACCCGGCTTGATGCGGAGGTAGTACATGTCCTTCCCGGACTTGCAGATATCGTAGGTATCCTCGATATCATGAACGCCAAGACCGATGCCCAGGATCGCGTTAAGGGCATCCGTGCCCATTATGATCTTGAAGCTGTTGGGCATCAGCTGGCAGGGACATAGGTTTCCATGCCCTAAGGCACTCCCTGAGCAGAGGGCGGAGGGGAAACCTAACCCCGCCCTCGATTACGGCAACTAAAGGGAACGGCATCCAGCCATTGTAGAAATCTCCAAGGATATCGGCGACCAGTGGGGCCGCCATAACCTGAACCCCCTCGGGGATATTGTATCTGGCCCTGAGATCGGCCAATCCCCTCTCAGACTCTATCCAGTGACTAAAGATGCCCATCTCACAAGGGTGAACGCTGAAATCAAAGGGGGAAAATTCGCTAAAACAGGCGAAAGGAAACCCTAGACAGAGGCTAAAAGATAGAACTGGAACTTAGAGAACAGATTGAAATCGAACGAAACAGCAAAGAGCAGAAAAGAACAGAGAGAAGAAGAAAGAGACTTACGGAAGGAAAGGAAGCGCAACGGGATCCTGGCGGCACCTCTTTCAGGATCCACGAGACCTCTGCTGCAGCTTCCTTCGATTCGACAGAAACAGAGGAGGAAGAAAGCAAAAAGGAAGAAGGAAGCAAAAAGAAATGGAATGCGAGTAAAGGGGGAAGAAGGAAGGACGACCCCCTACTTATAAGCAAAAAATTGGGCGCCTAATCATGGCGCCTCTTCGAATTTCAAAAGGGGCGCGTCTTTTCACTGCACGCGCCGCCGCGAAACGACGGGCCAACCAAGCAAAGAAGGACGCGTGGAAGCGTCAGCTCGATTCCCGGGCGCCATTTAATGCCTCGGGTGCGGAGGCGACTGCGGATAAGAGTAAAGGCCCCAACCGCCAAAATGGCGGTAGAATCCCAAGAGACAGGAGGCGTTTGAGCTTCCCCGAGCCCGAGAGCGGATTCATCGGAGTACCGCGCCACGTTGCATCTCAGCAAGACCTACTCAGCTCCCGACCTCAAAGAGTTGTGATACCCTTAAGAGCTCGGAAGACTGGGGGGCAATTGTGTGGGGGTATTTTTACTAAGCCGAGACCAACGCTAATATGCCCTCAAGATAGAATGATAATGCCACCTCTAGCCGGGGCGGACTGCGGCTACAGGATCGCGGCATTTGCCGCGGTGGGAGTTCCCGCAGTCAGGTCCGGCCGACTGCGGCACTGAGGCCCGGCAGTACAAATGATTGACGGGTTGATGGGACCAGCGACAGGACAGCGGCGCACGCCAAGGCATGCCCTGCAGTCTATCATTACTGACAAAACGGCGTGCAGGACACGTGCGCCCCCAGGGCATGGCTCCAGGCCAGGCCTGATGGGACCTGGCCCAAAAGTCAGCATCGCCGCCTGACCCAGCAAGCCTAGCATTTAATGAGGCATGGGCCGGCATTTAATGCGTTATGGGCTGAATGGACATAGCCACTCGAGTGGCCGGCCCAGTCTTGGAACTCGCCCACAAAGGTCAACCCCATCGCCTATAAATAGCACATCCACTTCCATACCAAGGTACGCAACCCATTATACACACTATCCCTCTGCAATTTCCTCTCCTTCTCCCTGCTCGTTCATTGCACTAACTTAAGCATCGGAGAGCCTTGCGCTGCCTGCAGCCAGGGTCCTTTGACGCTTCTTCCTTCCCTTCCTTTTCAGGTCCAGTCGGAGCCACAGCAAGCTTCACCCAAATCATCCGAATCAGGGGCCCTAATCCCTGCATCAAAGTCCTTAATTTTTAGGCACTTACATTATCTAATTACTACCTCGACATTAGCCTTTTGTTTTACTTTTGTAGCTGCTTCCAAGCATGTGTGCCTAATCCTAAACTAAATGTCAATCTGATCATACTCCCAACAATTTCTAATCAATTAGATAGATAGTTGCTTATGCATTGTTTACAAATATTCAGTGAAATGCATCATTTTTGATGTCTTATTATTTGAACATATAATGGTTGGTGTTATGCAGGCATACCATAGAGACATACTAAAGCTCAGGCATACTGTTGTTCCTCCACCAAGTTTGACCAAAGTGACATTTGAAAATTCACCAGCAAAGATTGTTCGAACAAAGAATGTAAAACCAATTAGGAAGGTAAAGCATGGGAGATACAAGTCAGGTACTAGAAGTGTGAATGGTAGGGATACCAGTTCATTTTAAAAATAACTCTCATGTTTCAAAACTGTTCATTTGCTTGGGCAAAACGATTTGGAAATTCTTTGCATCCAAATCTTTCTTGATATAGGTAGTTGCTATAAAAATAAATAGCATTGCTTCCCTTTCCCCCACAACTAGTATCAGGATCCCACTTGCTTTAGGGTCCACCGATCAAATCAGTTCATTTAATTCCCTTTACTAAACAAAAGCTTTTACCATAAGGGGGGCTTTCACCTCACAGCAGCCTGCGCTATAAGTGAAGATGGGGAGGTGACAACGTCCTAGGAAAGGATATGGGCCAGAATGAAGAGAAAGGAAAAAAGGAAAGAAAAATGTAAGGATTGAATTTGTAACAAGATACAGATTTAGAGATAAAACCACCAGTGAGATGATGATGTCTGCTTAGAAATTATGACATGTGCTCGTTTTTTATATCAGGGCTTGTTTGTGCAGAGACATATATGCAGGGAATTCCATGCTTATATTACATTCCCATAGTATTCCATGCTTATGTTACATTCCATGGTCTATTTGAGCAAGTTAATGCACTAATTCTCATTTTACCAGGATGCTTTTCCCCTTGGATTTTTAAGACGTATGGTTGTGGAGAAAGTTTAATATATGAATTTCCTGTGAAGTGGAGTAGGAGAACTCAAGGTGGGAAAACATCACTTTTCACTAAAAGTCTCTGAATGGGAGGAATATATACCTACTATGGAGCAGAGTTTAAAGCTTCATTTAGTGGATATGAAACTTTCCAAGCTGTTATTAAATTCCATAATTTGGTGTTGGTGATTTTCTGCTGATTTTCATATTCTTGACATATTTTTCCTTGGCGTACACCCTCAGAGTAAATAGCCCCTAGCTCCCAAGTGTTAGCCATATATTATCACATAGGTAAGAAATTTCAACCAACACCAATTAAGAAAGCAGGGCAGTAGAGTGTTTTCTGTGGCAATTGCTTTCTCCAACCCCATTGTCTCTCAAGTAAATTTGTGAAAAAGGGTGAGTGGAAATTTGTGGAAAAGGAGCAATTGTATAGAAGGGCTTTCTATAAAAATTGCAAAATCTCTATTTCTCATTGGTATTGCAAAAGCTCTCTTCAGCAGTACATTTTATTAGAAATCTAATTCCTTTCAAGCAAACAAAACTAAAAGGAAAAAGAAAAAGAATTCTGGCCCTAATTGGATGTAGAGGAATGTGAAAAGATCTATTACATTTCAAAATTGTATTACGTATGATCTCTCTGCTCTTCCTGTTTTCTCTGCATCCTAGTGGCACCTAATGCCAGAAAATCAGCAAGGAGAGTTTTTTCACTAATGAAGCCATGTTCCAATATTGATCTATTTTTGTTAGGAGAATGTCAGATTATCCAGCCCACTAATAAATTGATTATAGAATGATATTTACACTTATTCTAAGTGGAGACCTGATGGTGGATGATGGGGTTGGGCATCTTCTATTTTTCTTCTGGGCTTTCTGATGTGGAGAATATACAATGACATGACATGGTCTCGCCCACCCTAACACCTAATAGAGTTTGAGGTCACATTAGGGATTGTTTGGTACCATTTCGTAAAAATAATTTCGCAATTTTAAATACCAGACTCTATAGGAGTGCTACTTGGGTGGTTTGTGTTGGGTTTCTTGCTAAATAAAAGTTGACACAAATTCTAGAAGGACCAAACCCAGTTGAATTATTAAAGTAGACTCAAATTCTAGAGGGACCAACTTCCGTTCAACTGGATTCAACCCAAATTCCAAAAGAGCCAACTCACAACCCACATATACTCATTGTATGATCGGACTCAAGATATTTGTACTGTAATTGGGTCAAGGTTCACTTGAAATAGAGTCTCTTGGAACCTGCAATGTATGTTTTTAAAGAAGTAAAATAAATCTAATGGGAAAGGATTTTCAACTGTCAAATTCTTTCTTTAATCATGATGTAGAAAAGTGAAGTCCCTACTGCCCTTTCTTCCGATTGAAAGTGGGACATCTGATTGATAGAGGATTGGGTATTTTTCTTTTGTTTCATCGGGCTATACTTGATGTGGAAAATACACCATGACATGTCATGTACTCACCGACCCAAAGGGCTAATCGGATCTTGAGATCACATTAGAGTAATTTGGGTCCATTTCATAAGAGAGGAGTATGTCCACCTTAACGAGTTTACATTTTTTCCACAGAAAAAAAAAAGAGAGAGAAAAAGAACGAGTTCACTTCAATAAATGCACCCCACTTTGCAGGTAGAAATAGTGTATTGACAGTTAATGCATTTTCATATGGACCCTACCCCATAGGCATCCCAGACACAGCATTTGGAACTTTTCCGCCGCTAATAACAGTGGAAAAGCTTCATTTGCAACTTTTTCATAATGAAAAGATTATTTTCAAATTCTTCCACCATCGCTTGTAACAACAGAAAAGCTGCATTTGCAACTGTATGTTAAGATTTCTCGACTAAGTTAACAAGTTACCTATTCCTGTCATATTATTGTATACCATGGCAAGCAAAAGAGCTTTCAATTCATTTTTTTCTTCTCCTTTTTAACTTTCTAAGTATCAATTGTTATTAATTATATATTGGTACATTGTGAATGAATCTCTTATAGTGATTGTTTTGATTCATAGATCAATTTTGAGTCATTTTTTTTTATAATTTAGTAATAGAGTTCTAGGGTTTTTGACATATTAATCCTTTTTAAAACCGATTTTTCCGATTTCATGGCTGAGATTCAAATATGTACTAAAGTCACTTGGCTTTATTTAATATTTTTTTTGCCCTAGATCCCATAATATAATATCATAGGAACAATGTATGTCACATAATATGATAAGTACCATGAAATGGTCATCAGAAGTGTATTTAGTTTTCATAAAATGCCATTTTCGTGTTCTATAAAAAATGAATTCGCTTTCTGATTGCAAAAAGTGCATTATAAAAAAATTGATAAATCTCTTGATATCATGGGACTATCTCATGATATGATGGGATCGAAGGCAAAAAAGTTTTGAAAAAATATAGAGTAGTGACTCTGGTGACATATTATCAGAGTTTTGGTCATGAAATTGAAAAAATTGAATTTAAGAAAGATTAATATGTAAAACCTCATAGTTATATCTATAAATATAGTGGGTGGATATGAGGATAGGTTATTGTGCTCGTTTTTATTTATTTTTTTGCTAATATATTGTGCTTATTTTATTTATTAAGAAAAGTAGCAATTTGGGAATCACATAGCAACTCCCGCTCCCATAGCCTCAGGGTGGTTTACACTTTCCTCTCCTCGCCACTGGGCCAACTCAAGCAAAAAATAAAAATAAAAAAAAGAAAAGTAGCAATTTGACCATCACACATGCATCATGCATGTTAATCCTGATCGCCCAGACATTAAAATGGGTGGATGATTAGCTGAAATTTGAGTAATTTAACAATCTTAAACTTCTGATTTGGCACATTGAATTCATCGACTCTGAAAGCCAACCATATTGTGTTAACAATCTATTGTGCTGACAATCTTCCAACCAGGAGTAACCAACCTGTGGATCCCACATCTTCATTTGGCTATCAGTATAATTGTGGAAATAAACTCAATCTATGAGTACATGATAATATTCTACATTTTCAAATACTAAGTACCCTGATTTAATGAAAATGCACTTCACCCATTTCTCTTTCAGGATAAAAAGAGTAAAAACATCTGCACTTCAAACATTTGCTGTATACATATATATGAAAAATAAAACGCATCACAAACATGTGCACTTTCTTTTATTTTTATTCAAAGAGTACGTATTCATGTAATACATGTAGCTAGCCAAATGCAGCCCAAGTTACCCCCAAGATTATATTCATACAGTCATACACTCAATCCTTCTTTCTTCAGTCTTTCTCCTGTAACCATTTTTCAATTACTTCCAAGTTACCAAAGAAAGAACATAGAAAAACGTTCAATGATATGATATGATATGATCAGTTCCTTAATTACCTTGGAATCTCAAGGCAAGAATGATAGGAGGATGGTGCAAAGTTGCTTTCTGTCTCAATGAATGTAGATCCCACTTATGACCTGTTAAGACATCTTTGTTTGATACTCAATGCTGGTCAAATTTGGAGGGACAAAAACATCTCTCCTACGCACATTGGTAAAACAAAAAATAGTTGTGATTTCTTTTTCTTGTTTTCTGATTTGGATGGATCCATTATTTTGATGATATATAATTACGCAACTCTGCTCCATTATTTTCATAATTTATAATTGCGATTTTTGGTGTAGTATTATTTGATTGTCTCTTAATTATTGGGTGTTTGAATTCGAATCTTGCTGGTATAATTAATCTCACCGTAACTTTACAAGAAAAAAACTATTCATCCTAACTGAAGGTAGTATATGCAGCGGAAGCATGAATCTATGAGAGTTGACTACTACAAACTCCATAAGGACAGCGTCGGCTTGCTTCTGTCTTGAAACAGGCACTGGTGTGGAGATCAGTGAGTGTCTACTAGAGATATGATAAAGAGATAGAGAGCTGGATAAAACTCAAGCTATTATTATCCATATCACATGAGACTCCTTGTGAGGGGTATATCTTTGTTAGTGGGGTCCACCCACGTGTAAACACAAGTGGGGCCCATCACAAATGCCAACACTAATACACATCCCTAACCAACTAAGCAGCGAACATCTCATGAACGTTAAACATATACATGGGTAATAAAATAATTTAATTACATATGCAATTCATCCAAGATATGAACTGAAAATATCTATAAAGAAAAAAATAATTTAACTAAGTTCATAATGTCATCCATGAAGCTTGAGTTCAATCTTAACAGAAATCTTCAAGGAGAATCCTCCAATGTGAATATATGAGAAAACACCTTAATCTATTTCTTCTTTGGCATTGATTTCCATCTTCCTAGTCCTTTTCTAATGATGGTTTTTGAAGTATTTTCAGGTCATCAAAGACCTATCACGATCATAATTATGAGGATCAGTTCCTTGGTCAGTTAGAATTTGAAGGCAAGAGGGAAGGGTGGTATGTGGTCTCTCTCTGTTTAAGTTGAAAGCAGACCCCACTAAAGACCGTTTAAGACATTAATACTCGATGCTGATTGGGCTTTTAAGGATGAAAGATCTTCTTTGTGCCTCTTAAGAATGCAATGGTTATGATGACCACATGAAAAGACATTTCCTGGTTCTTTTATTATTTTGTTTTCTTTTCCTTCTCAATCCATTTATTTCATCACTTCATAATTACATGGCTGACCATAAAATGAGGCTGATCTTTTATTGACTACTTTCCAGTCTAGTCTATACGTTACATTTATTTATAGGATTTTTGACGTATTAGTCCTCCTTAAATTTGAATTTATTTTTTAATATTACGATCAAAATTCAGATAATGTCACCAGAGTCTCTTGACTCTAGTCAATATTTTTTTAGAACTTTATTACGCCATATGCCATGATATCGTGGGATAGTCCCATGATATCATGGAATTTATGAGCTTCTGTATCATAAACTTTCTACAACTAGCAAGCGAATTCATTTTTTTTTTACAAAATACAAAAAATGACATTTTGTGAAAAGTAAATACACATATGACAACCATTTCTTAGGTTCCATCATTTAGAAAGAATTATTCCTAACCTGCTGCATAAAAGCCATGACATCATCGGACTATCGTATGATATCATGAGATTTGTTAGTTTCTATGAAATGCGTTGTTCCCATAATATTATGGGATTTGGAGTAAAAGAATTTAAGAAAAAGCATGTTAACCAGAGTCAAGTGACTCGAGTGACATTATTTGAAATTTGGTCATGAAAATGGAAAAACTAGGTTTAGGAGGGCAAATATGCCCCTTTTTTTTTAATCTAGGGGAGGCTTGTGAACCCCGATCAAAAGGCTTCTATTGCCAATAAAGAAGGTAGCTGGGAACCTCTAAATCCTTGGTCACTATGGGGGTGTTTTACAGCAGGTGATGAGCAACATGGATGTGGGGGATGGGGTGAAAGGGAGTGGCAATGATGGATTGGATCAGATTGGGTTCATCACCATGTATGTAACATGTTTATCTCAACCTAAGCCTGACTCAATTATTAATTGTGTGAGAAAATCCCAACTCATAGATAATCCAAAAGTTAAAATGGTTAACCTAAGTCGTAGATAATAGGCGAATTGAGGATCATTAATTGTGAAACTGGGAATGTCAATGGATTTTACTTGGTCATCCAAAGAGTGCTCACCTTGTCCAGAGCATCGGTGCTCGGCAAAATTTTTTCCTTTATACTAGGTCTAGTCAACTAGAGGCCCACGCAAACAAAGCTAATTGGATCTAGACCAGGTCTACGATGAACAGGACTTGAACATGGCCCATTTACATCTCTAATTGCAATGAACTACATTGGGTGGGTCTAATTGACAACCCAATTCTACATGGGCTAATGGCTAGACATTATATAAAATGATGTGCTCCATCTAATCCCTCTACAAATTTGGCAGACTTTACTCTTCTGACAACTACTTCAAATCCAAGTACATAAAAAATTTCCTAGCAAAAAAACAGGTACATGAAAAACTACTTTATTTTATGTTCAGATGCAAAGATCACATAGATTTATTACTCGACTTTCCATTTCCAGTAGCACCCAGTGTTGGCTATATGATTTATTAATATGTACACTAAGATCAAGGGGAGACAAACAGATGGAGGCAAGAAAAAACCCTTAAAATGGTTGAATGGTTCACATTCAATTGGCAAAGGTCATCATCCATTGCATGGCACATGGCTGTGATCATCTGAAAGGTATATTAGAAGGCCAAACAGGAGATCTTGGTAGTTGGCATTACAGCTTCAGGTGCTCTTGATGCGTATCGGCCCTTGGTGTGTCTTCTAATTACAGTACATAATCACCTTATCATACTATTTGTTGTTATAATAATAATACTGTTGATTGAAAAGAAAGGCTGGCTGAATGTGGCCCTGTAGACCAACCAGATGCCAACATCCCAACACACTCATTTTGCAGCAATAGTAAGTGGTAGTAGGTAAATGTTCTAACCTACTAGCAACTGTAGCCTAATTGAAGCCATCAGAACCCCCTCATAGTCATCCATGCCCTACTTACTTAGCAAAGGAGGGCCGCCAAAAATAGCATGATTCATTGGGAGGCTTATAAAGTTGTCTAATCAATTTTGAAGGCTTCGAAGTTATCCAAAATTATAGTCGTTGGATAAAATAAGATGGATACCAAATTTTGTATGATTAATCGGATGACCTATATAACTTAAGTTTATGCTAAGTCAAGGGAGAGGTGGTAATGAGAGTGATGGGATTAAATTGATTTTAGGGGTGGGCCAGGTAGGCCCCTACAAACCGGGCCATTCCAAGCTTCAGGACGGCCTGGGCGTTCCTGAATTTTTTATTATATTTATATTTATGCATATAAATGTGTATTATATATTATAATCTAATAATAGATCCTCAGTCAACTATGTGTAAAAAAATACTAATATGGCCTGGTCCAGGTGCACCATGGCTCGACGCATGCCCAGACCAAAATCATTTACAACCTTGCAAGATTGGGCCAAATAGTGAGCGGTCTGGGTAAGTTGACACTGCTGGTAATATTAGATTTGAAGAGAGGTGGGTAGAATGTCTTATTTTTATCAGGATCCTATGCATCTTCTAGGAAGCTCTTTCCTTCTTTTTTTTTTTTTTAAGAATGGGGGACTTGAATAGTAAATACATAGGAAACCCAACAGACTGAACTACAGATTTGTGCTCTTTCCTGTTCTGTTTCTTGTTGATGCCATGTCTGTAATTCATGACTTAATGATTCAAACAGTTGGTTTAAACCATTGTTCCAAGGTAGAGATATGCTCTTTTAAAATAGGATAGCTGCTCTTTCCTGCTATTTCAAAATAGGATACCTGGAAGTTTATGGGGCCAGAGTAGCAAGTACAAGAGTACTGCTTTTAGTATTAACCATTAAAAAAAAGTTAAGGCTTACTGAATTCATACAGCCGAACTAGAAAATTTTCTCTAAGGGAAAGCCACTATGTGAGTAAAAATATTATTTTCTTTGTTGACTCATGGCACATCATAATTATTGTCATCAAAGTTTTGTTCCAACTATGTTAAGGTCTCCTATACGAATTCTGTTTCTTCATTCCAATTTTTCTTGAACCAAATCCTCGCATCGGTGGCGCATATAAAATAAATAAATAAACAAAATTTTCCTATAACATAAGGAAGTTTCATTACGACGGATGTAAGGTCTTACATCATGAGATGAATAGATACTAGGACATTGAGAGCACAAGCTCTTGACCAAGAATATCAAGCCAAAGCCAATTTAATATGGGCCTCAGTACAGAATGCTTTGCTCGAGGAAACTGTAGATAGATTGTCCCTGGCTGTCTTTGATTCCATTTCGCCTCCCTACGAAACCCAGAACATTTCTGTATAAATTCACAACCCAACACCCACACTCTCCAGTCTCTACTTCTTTTGGAAAGCTCTATTTTATTGAAAGCCTTGAACTGGACTATATCAATCACAAGTACTCTCTCTCTCTCTCTCTCTCTCTCTCTCTCTCTCTCTCTCTCTCTCTCTCTGTTACAGTTGGATCACTGTTATTAGAGTTGGTTTAGGTGATATCTCTCTCTCTCTCTCTGTCTCTCTCTCTCTCTCTCTCTCTCTCTCTCTCTCTCTCTCTCTCTCTCTCTCTGTTACAGTTGGATCACTGTTATTAGAGTTGGTTTAGGTGATATCATTGAGATTTTTGAAGCATTGCACACTTTTTCAGAGACACTATAAAGGCTTTCTGGGTCCTTTTCAATTGTTTTCGGCAGTTCACTTATTTAATCGATATCATGTTGTTCCTTAACTCATCTGGGATTCTGGGTCCTTTAGATTGGATGCTAAATACACTTGTTCTCATTTGGGTTCCTCTACATTTAATTGAAAAAGAACTTCCATCAAGGACATATCGAAATAGTGTTGATGGTCGTGGTTTTAAAGATTGAAAACAACATTCATTGTGATAGCTAAAGGTTGTGCAAGATCTCATTTGGGTGGCTCATTTTTTTATTTTATTTTTCACTTTCTTGAGACATTATATACAGGTTTTCAGAGTTCAGTTTTGGTGGCTGTTGAGCTGTTTTTCTTGGGACATTCTGATCCTCCTGATACAATGGTAGCAGGCAATGGGCCTTTGCTGTATCCTCTTCTTGGTTTTGCATCATGTGTGGCCTTCATTTACATGAGTTTGGGGGACTTGAGGTCTCAATTTCAACAGCCCAGTATGGGTTTTGTGGAGAGGAATGGGACTCAATTCATTGTGGATGGGAAGGCATTCTATGTGAATGGGTGGAATTCTTACTGGTTGATGTATCAGGCTGTGGAGGAGTTCAGCAGGCCCAGGGTGAGAACTATGCTTCAGGCTGGTGCCAAGATGGGCCTCACTGTCTGTAGGACATGGGCTTTCAATGATGGAACTCACCATGCTCTTCAGATCTCACCGGGCCGATTTGATAACCACGTCTTCAAGGTAAGAATATATTCTTCTTGTAGTTCTTTTTTTCTTTTTTTTTTTTTGCTTCTCTTTCATCCATCCAACTCCGTATGTTCTAATTCTGTTTCATGATGCATAGCCTGAACTGTTGGAACTTCAATTCAATTTGAATGATTTGAACTTCTAAAAATTAATAGGTAAAATGAAAATCCTTATTCCCAAGGACATTTCTAGGATGTTTGCAATCATTGATTAGCTCATAAGAAATATATTGGACTTGCTTTCATTTGAAAGCATCTAGTCCTGAATCTGGCACTTGTATGAAAATATGCTGCAATGATTTTTCTATTATATTGTTTGTTTGTTTTTGGCAATGGGTTTTCTTGTTAGTTTTTTGTTCTTGTAATCTTTCATTGGCTGGAGATGGAGCTGGGAAAGAAGTGGTATCTTCATCCAGAGAGAAGACCAAAACAACTAGTTGTTAAGATTATTATCGACAGATCGGAAAAAAAAAACCAAAAAAAAAGTAGGTTGGTATAAAGATAAAGGTTAATTTCATGTGATCAGATAGAGACTTGAAGGTATATATTATGGCATTGTGATTTCATTCTTCATATTTATCTTTATTCTGGCTTGTCTTCCAAGTAAATATTACAGTAGGAGAGAAGGAATACTTGATTTTTTTTTGTCCTGTGGATCTTGTGATTGTTACTTCCCTTCTGGGTTTCTGCATTGACCCTGCTATGATTTTCTATTCTGCAACTCATTCATTAATCTTTTGCGACACTCTAAATTTTAATGGTGGAGCTCGTGGCAATCTGAATTTAGGAAACAGTGGAAAGGATTGATCTTTGAAGGACCCATATTCTTTTCAACGTTTTTACCTTTCCTACTCTTTTATCATAATTTGGTGCATATTTCTATAACTGGTGATTACTAGAACAGATATATTATAATGGTCTGTAATATTTTTACTTAGAAGTAGAGTGCACAGTTATATGTCTGTTTCATACAATTTTCTATCATTGACTGAGCCTACTTTAAACTTGTGCTAATTGAGATCTCATACAATATTACCACTTTGTTGTTTAATATTGTGCTGCCAAGCATGGTCGGTCACCTGTAAAGTATTTTCTATTTCAATTTTCTTTTCCTCTTTTGCCTTAGTCATGCATTTGATGATCCAAGAAAATGACAGGCATTGGATCGAGTTATTGCTGAAGCACGGCGACATGGGGTCCGGCTGATTTTGAGCTTAGTCAATAACTTACAACCCATGGGTGGAAAGATTCAATATGTGAAATGGGCATGGGAAGAAGGTGTCGGCTTGAGCTCTTCAAATGATTCATTTTTCTTTGATCCATCCATTCGAAGATATTTCAAGAATTATCTGAAGGTAGCACTCTGCTTCATATCTGATTAGTATTTTCTGTCAGAGGATATACCTCAATATAATAAAAGAAAAAAGGGTTATATAATCCATTTTGGGTTTTTTTAATTCCTAATGAATTCATAGGGTGTTGGGTTTATGTCTTGTATTTCGGTTAGACCGAATTGGTTTATTGCCAATGACCAGGTTCAGGGTCAACGGTATTTTGGTCATTGTACCGGGGCTTTCTTAGGGGCCAAGAAAGCAGAGATTATATATTGATGTAATCGGTAATTCTAGACTCTGAGAGGGAGTGAGAGAGGTGAGAGCTCTCTCTCCCGTAGTTCCCAGCCACAAAAGGAGGCAGATATGAGAGCAAAATTGAGACCTATGGGGAGAGAGTAGGCTAAGTGTTAGAGCGTTTGAAATTCTTGTAATGAGTTGCCCAATTTAAAAAAGGACATGAAGCCACAAATAAAATTATGAATCAAAGAGAAGAAAGAATAACTTCAAATTCCTTCCATTAATAATCAAATGGATGCAATGCTCTGTGGTTTATAGAAATGAAGAAATAAACAATTGCTGACATGAATTGTTAGCTATTTCATTGAGTTGAGCTCTCTAGAGGATGCCCCTCCAATGACTTTTAATCTAATGGGTCCCACGGTCCCACCATATGACCACTGATGTGAAGCTTTCTACAAACAATTTGCTTCTAATTGAACTCTCAGAAGAGTTCACCAGTCAAAACAACTTGAATTCAGTGATGGAGAAGCCTTTTTCTATTGATTATCCACAGTGTATTGTCCACCAGATGGACGATCTGAATAAAAGGAGTACCGACCTTACCTTTTTACATATTACTTGCCCCATTGAAAGATGAGCCATTTGTATGAAAGCTTGACCTAGATAAGAACTGTCAGTATCATGAAATTTGCACTGTCCAAGTGAATAATTTTTTGCATCTGAGGCTGGTGACTAATTTAAGTTGCTAATCAGATTAAAATTTGTTCAATCTGGAAACTTTAAAAATCTTGAATTCATGTTAATATGTAAGTAGCAATGTTGCTATCTGACTTTATCTGCTTGAATTTCCATTCTGTTTACAGGCCATACTGACAAGGAAAAACACTATAACTGGGATTGAGTACAGAGACGATCCTACTATATTTGCATGGGAGTTGATGAATGAACCCAGATGCACATCTGATCCTTCTGGTGACACTCTCCAAGTAAGACTTCTAGTCATCCATTGGATCCCAGCATGTGAACACAGACATTTGGAACATCCATAGTAACTCTTACAGCATCAGACAATGTAGAGAGTTTTATTTTATTTTTTCTGATTAGTAACATGACTTGAACCCACAATATTTAGTTGCAGTAGTGAGAACCTTCTTCCGCACCACATGCGCTTGCCAAATGAAGAGATTAAGATACAGGAATCTGAAAGTGAGAAGGAATGAATAGTCATTTAATTCAATGTTCTATGAAGCCTTTGCTGAGCCCACCACATGTGAGGCACTTGTTATCCAAATGATTCAAATGTTGGGCACCATGGGAGATAAGAATTCCCCAAAAATCTCCTTCATTAGATGACCCTATTGTTCCCAGTTAAATATGTAAAATTGATTGCAGGTCTCCATCTTCATAAACTGGATAGGATCATCAGGTAGGAGAGATATTTGGTCATGTTCTCCTCCACAGTGAGATCCATCAGATCAATAGTCTATATTACAGATGGGTGGCCCAACAGTACCATTGTTGTGTTGACAAAAAAAGGCAATCTTTTGCTCAATCAAGCATCAAATAATCAGAAATCACAGTTAATAGGAAATTATAAGAATCTACAGCTGCATCAATCACCTATCTATATTTATTCTGATGCTACTGGTCTATTTGCTGAGCGAAAATAAGACTATATGCTTATGAACATCTATATTATCAATACTTAATGATGAATAATCAAAGAGAAGTTTTGAAAAATTGCAGGACTGGATAGAAGAGATGGCAAAATTTGTGAAATCGATCGACAAAAATCATCTATTGACAGTGGGCCTTGAAGGGTTTTATGGCCCAACTACACCAGAAAAATTGAGCTCGAACCCGGGAGAATGGGCTAATTCCATAGGATGTGATTTCAACCGCAACTCGAAGATACCAGAAATTGACTTCACCTCAGTTCATGTCTATCCTGATCATTGGTAAATGTAAAATTGAACTTCATGTCTGCATTCAAAAGTATAATTGTTTTCCTTGCATTTATTTTTGTCTTGCTCTTTCTTTCATTCTTTATTTCTTTTCTTCTTTTTTTTTTTACATCAAATTCTCTTCCAGTGAGTACTTAAATTGAACTAAAGGAAAAGAACTGAACAACCTAATTCCACATTTTATCATTACAATCTAAAATCAAATTCAGTGATATAAATAATTGAATTCTTGTTTTGCAGGATCGCTGAACCAGAACTTGAAGACCAACTGAAATTCATCCACAAATGGATGAGCTCTCACATCAGAGATGGTGACAGAGAACTGAACAAGCCTGTTTTGTTCGCAGAATTTGGGTTGTCAAATGAAAATAAGAACTTCCAACCATCTCATAGAGATACATTTTATAAAGCCATTTTCGACATAATTTACAAGTCCGCAAAGGAGAACAGATCTGGGGCAGGGGCAATGGTTTGGCAGTTCATGGTTGGAGGGATGGACGAGTTTAATGACGATTATGGGATTGTCCCATGGGAGAGACCATCAATGTACAGACTAATAACTGAGCAATCATGTCGATTGGCTGCACTTCAACAAGAACATGATCGATTGAAGGGGAGGTGGAAAGAATTGTGTTAAAGAAGACTATCAAGTTTGCTTTTCTTTTGCTGAAATTCACTTCTTCTGAGGGGAGTGATGGGTTCCATTTTGATGCGTTGGTTTGAGGTTGCAGTCCCTTTGGTATTTGTATCTTGTAGTAGTTTTAGCTTGGGCCTCTTCTATCATGTGAATGGTTACAAACACACTTAAAAGGAAAAACAAATGAAAGATGTATAGCAACAACAATACATAATGCAAGAAAATGAGAGTCAGTTTATTGATTTTAACCATACCAATTTTATATCTATGCCTCCTATATGGTCTCTTTTTGTTTATTTGCTGTAAGGTTAATCGCCCTTTTTTTAGTGTTTATCCATTCTCATATACAAAACATTACCTACAAAATTAAAATGGCAACACACAAGGCTGCCCAAACAGGCCAGTTCTATAGCATTTGACTGGTAATTCAGGTTCTCCCATGCTCTGACCCAACCAGAGCCCTAGAAGCACAACAAGTGAATGGAATTATGGGAATTCTACTTGTAGCATGATGACACAAATAAAAACCCTTCTGGGACTGACTTCGTGTTACTTGCCCAGTCCAACTCCTGGACATCATAATGGAACATTGGGAATGAACCATGCAACAGAAACAGCTCAGATATGCCTATCATATTCTGTAATTGCCGACTTCCATGATGTCGATCAAAGGATTGGTATTGTCCCATCAGTAACTTTTCAAGGCATGCTATATCCAAATTTGGTCCACCATGAGAAGAATCATCAAACAATTGCCCCCATAATACATGCTCAACTTTTGAATATGTTGTTCATACCCGTGGCTAAATTAATCCTATACTTCCTCTTCCTCCATTGTTTGCTTACTGAACCAACCAAATGATTCCTGTCCACACGGGCACAATTCCATGTGGGGTCACCTGAATGCATGTCAATCAAGAAGGTTGGGGTATGGAAGGGGGTGTACAAAATTCTGGATGTGGATTAGGTTGGGCCATTTATCGAACTGCTCAGATAAGCTTAGTCTTCTATTTCTGTTGTAATCCCATCCCCCCTTAAGTCCCTCTTGGAGACAAACAATTTAAGTGAGCACTTGAGTATAGCCTATCAAGTTCTGTAAATTGAAGAAATTGGAGCAGTTCGGAACCCAAAAAATAAATGGAATTTAATCATGTATGTGATGAATCGTAAAGCAGATAGTAGGAGATCTCAGGGCTAGTGTCAGATTAAACAGTTAACATTCAAAAGAGAATTGGATTAAACAGTAACATTCCACTATTCTGCCTCAACATAAAGTGAATCATAACAGAATAACTGTCTTTATGAAAAGCAAAGATAACCATAAAAAGACATGACAGAACTAGATTATATGCTAATAGAAGTCCATTAAGATGCAGAAATAGTAAAGACTATTACATAGCTTTAGAGAAAAGCCAAGACATGGCTAGTCCCAACAGTAACACACATGCAGAAGGAAGCACAAGCCGACTTATTCACCAAACAAGACCACACCACACCTTTATTACATCTTTCTTCATTCAGTTCATGACTATGTATTACGCTTCTTCATCCTGTGATGATGTTTAATGGTCACAGGAACAATTGGTACAGTTGCAACTGGCTCCGCACTTGCACTTGCCATCATTCTCCGCAGCAGGAACCTCAACGACACCGTCGTAGAAGCTGCAAATACATCAAAAGTTAGTCATTGGCATTTCTTCACTACAGGGCCTAACCCAATCTTTCTTTTGCCAGGTGATTGTGTTTTAAGTTAATTATTCAACATGGCTACACAAATTAAGCAATCTACTCTTGAGCTACAAGATCAGTCCCACATTAGGAGGATTAAATCATTAAACTAGATGCAGTTTACAGAAACTTACCGATGTATAAAACTTCTTTTCGGAATAGAAAACATGGGGATTTTATTTAAGAATTCCATACAATTGACAATGCAATTTGTGGTATTATGAAGCACAATTTCACTTGCAGCCTACATCTCAATAAGCCAAACCATTGGTCATACTACATGATTTGGGATATGTCCTAGTTTCATCACATCAAGCTATATTTCCTGTTGGATTGAACTGGGCCATAGTATTATCATGCCACCCCTATATAGAATGATATTTGGTACAATTGAAATAAAGGTGAACCACTCTGAACAGAGTGCTTTTCAGGCCCTTACAAGTGATAGAGGGGGGAGTTAGATTCAACAGTTAAGCTTGATGAGAGGTAGGCCCTGCTAATTCAGATGTGTATTGAACAGGTTCTCTTTTTTTCCAAGGATATATCTGGTGTATTTTTATAGCACAAACTATGAAGGTCTTGGCATGGGCCTTCTTAAAATAAAAGTTGATTTCAGGTGAAGTTTCCAGCAAAACACATACCTCTTTTCGGTCTCAATGATGTCAACTCCATAGGAGTTGCCTTTCTTCCTGTATTGAACAAGCAGATTAGTTAGCTAAGTAACAGATTAGATAGACCCAAAAAAAAAAAAGAGGCTCCATTAACAGACTGTTTTATTTTATAATTTAAAAACCACTGAGAATTCACAAAACAAATCAACTATCAGAGTCTTTCTTATTACTGCACAATACGACTAGTTATATGTGTTATCACTCCATCTCTCTTGTGGATTTATAAATCTTTGCTTTGTTTAAAAAACCAGCAATAATTAAACAGCTAAAGATTTTAGTTGCAAGTTTGAAGACATGAAAACTACTGAAGTAATCCAAATTCTATTAAGGAGCGGCTATAGCTTGTATTAGCAGCTCTTTTTCTCGATCAACCAACAAGTCCATCATTTCAGATAAGAAAACTAATCAACTCTTGAAGAGAGGATGAGTATGGAGACAGCGATCTAGCGGCTTTGCAAAACAGTTAGAACTCTAGTTCACGTGAAGGTGCACAAAAACATGCAAGCTAGCCAATATTGCATGCACGAGAAGGACAAAAAAAAAAGTATTAAAATCATGTATTTTACACGTGATCAATCTTAGAATGGGCATAATTCCGGAATGAAATTAATTACTGATCTTAATATATAGTGGAACATGATTTTAAATCCCACATATAAATTGATAGCACTGATGGGCTTATAGAATTCTTCTCCAAGGCCTGCCCTCCATTTAGAGCAGTTGAATTCAGCATGATATCCCTTTTAAGATTTTTTTCTTTCTTTTTTAGATGAAAGGACTCCATGCTATCCGGAAGGAAAAATTAAATCCTCTCAATAAAGAAAATCAGTACATAACGTCGCACTTTACAGTAGAAGAGTGTGGTGCACAGAAAATGAAATAACTTTCCTCTCCGTCATGAAATCCTCTCTTCCACTCTTTCACGAGAGAAAATCAGAAAATAAACGTATAAAACAACATTCAAACTTCAAAACAAAGAAAATGCAAAACAAAAATCTGGGACTTTGCAAGACGATTACTTACACGCACTGGCTCTTGTCAGCACAGTCGCAGTTGCCGCAGGTCGACATGGTGATGGATGGATTGAAATCGAGAGAGAAGAAATATTAAAGTAGAGAAGAAGGCTTTTACTTGAACTAATCACTTGTGCAAGTACTGCATGGCCTCTGGGCCTGTATTTATAAGAAAATGCTGGCATCACAGGAAAGGTGGTGTGGTCCCAAGGCGTCTTGTAAGCGCCACACGCCTCTATAGAAAGTCTGAGACACTCCAATGGAATCTCAATTATGGAGGGCGCCCTTCCATATAAACCACTGGTGTCAAATCCTCTTCCTCTTCTCGGTATTGGATTGGATATCATATCAAAGCAAACCCACTTGCACACGCACCTGCCCCTCTTTGTACTTTACTTTGGGAAAAAAAATCGAAGAAAGTGATTTGCAAGCTAAAATATCAAGGGAAAGAAGCAAAATAGAGGTTATCATGAACAGTATTGGGAAGGGATGGATCTTGTCCAAGCCCGGCCCATTTATCGATCAAACCTAAAATTCAGGCCTAGATCCAGTTCATTTCCAAAATATATGCAACCTATTATGTTAAATGTGTCGATCCTTCCGGTTTGCAACTTTACTTTTAAAATTAAGTGGAGTGAAGTGAAATAAAAATATAGTGAGTTATGATAGTATTTTATTTTTAGTTGTTGGGAATAGAATATTATTGACTTTTGGTATAGGAAATAGAGTTTTTTTGTCTTTTAGTGAATAATTGTTGTTGCTTTTGACTATTTGTTAGAAAAGTTAAAGAGAATATGAAAAAAATATAAGTGACTTTTTGACATTACTCTACTTGACTTTATAAGTAGAAATACCAAACTAGCCTTATAAGTATACATTCAACCAATTCAAACCAAGCCCAACCTATGTATCAATCAAGCCTGAAAGTTGGGCTAATAATTGCTCAAAGGACTTTAAAAGAGACACGAAACCAGTGCAATATATATGGGCCAATATCATGTTGAGCTCAGGCTGGTCTGGCCATGAGCACCGTTAAAAAAGGAAATGTAACACTTTGGGCCTGTTTGTTATAGCATAAATACATCAGAATTCATGGTGAAATCATGAGCTCCTTGGAAGGATTATGAAAATAGTGACAGGAGAAGCATATGAGGTGAGGAAGTATATAAAGCTCAGATGTAGTTGGGATCTTGACTTTTATAGGTGCTAAATAACTAGGGTGATGGTTTGATATTTATTTTCCATCATCCTTTGATTCGATATTTATTTAAGGGGAGATTATATGATAATGTTGGATATTCACCTTTGGTTCTTCATTTTTAACCATTTATATATAACTACAAATCCTATGTATTCTATTACATGATACAAACCGGTCCTCTGGGCCATCTCCTTGGACTGTTTGCACGAAAAAAAACTCTTTTCAAGCATCTGATTCTAAGTTGCTTCTAACCATTCATTCAGTTCCTCTCTTTTGGATATGGTCAATGGGTTGCAGCAAAGTACTTAGAATCATCTGTCATGTCTAATTTCTTTTTATTATTATTATTATTATGGCCCAGGGCAGCATATGCAAAGCTGTTGGGATGGAGTGCTGATTAGTTGGAATGGCTGCACCTTCCTTTCAGCGTGCCATCTCTTATAAAGATCAGATGAACCAAACCCAATGAGACGACCTTGATTATCTGATTATTGGCCTCATTTATAGAAAGTCAGGTTAAGCTCTAGACAGCTCAGTGGTAGTGCCCCATATAACAGGGATGAATCTCAATTGGGAAGGGACCCACTTTTCATCCATTTGGGCCAATAAATAAGGTGGGTCCAATCATCATGTAGCCACAGATGTAAGAGCACAACGAGCATCTTTGAAAGTTTACAAGATCCAAACCATTCTGGCCATCTGATGAGTAGGCTCCATCCAACTCATCGTTCGGCCCACAAACATTTAGGGGAGGCCATTCTCACAAGCACACAATGACTTTCTCTTTTATTTACAAGGGAATTGAGGATTTGAACTCACACACCCCCATGCTTCGCATGCCCCTAACCAGCTGGCCAACAACCCTGAGATCCACATAATGGTGCACCTTTTTTTTATTTGTTGGTACCCAGCCAAGGGGGCAGGGACTTATGAGAGACCCAATCAACGAAAGATAAACCTGCGTGAAGAGTACCTGTTCACAAAGGGAGAAAAACCCAAACTGGCTTCCAACTAACTGGGCAACCCCTCGTTCTCTATCCATAATTTTAAAACGCGTTTCTAACCCGAGTCAGAACTTGTCATCTCTGAAGTTATTTACTTTAATTTGGAATAATATCACACTCAATCAGTAACATTAAAGAGATGTGATAAGGCCTGAGTCGATTCGATGAGATGAGAAGAGATGACAGGAGATGCCCTTTTTGTTGGCCCCAACGCCCATGAAAATGCGTAGCGGAAATGAAGGTTCGTTTCCTTTTTATCAGTGTGTGTTTAGTGGTATCTTTCATTTCCCTTTTTGACAAGGATGGAAGGGAAGGCTCCATTTCTTCACTTGAATGGATAGCTTTCTGGAGTGGGCAACCTTCCTCACCTTTCATAACTCGTTAGCCAAAATAGCTACAGCCATATACTTTTGCTTCAATTCCTTCCTATATCTCCTCCTTGTGGCCGTCAACTTCTACCATAAACGTGCTTCATACGACTTCCAAGACTTTCTGCACTGGTAGGGTAGGACCAGGACAGGAATTACGGGCCGAGTCTGATTCGGCCAACTCGATGTGTTCAATTGAATTGCACAAGAAAAATGGCCATAGAAAGACAAGAAGTAAACCAACGATATGTCACATATTTACATGTAGGAGTGACCAAGTTAGGAAATTTTAGCCTTGGGCAGCACAGCAGCAGGAAGAACTCTTGGCTGCCTCTTGAGGCCAAAGATCTTAGTTGTAATGTTTCTAGCTCTCTTTTAAGGCCAGTAAATTGGAGTCAGGATCCCATGTGGCATCCATTACATGGAACCAAGTATTCAGAATTCTCACATAATTAAAATACGGACAGTTTAAGATGAATTTCATCTCCATAATTTCAGTCCAGTAAGAATCCGCCCCACTATTGGATTGAACACGTGATGGCTGATGTGGGGCTAATCATGTTTCCACCATATGCTCAATCGGGCAGTGAAACTCATTCCTTTTGAACTGAGATTTGTGTGGAGAAGATGAAATTTATCTTAAACTATCTAGGTTATAATTATGTGGGCCCCATGTTGGAGTTCAAACAAGGACGTACAGACCCAAGAAACCTTCCTAGAGGGGCCATGTGTGAAAGTTGCATAGAGCTTTTAAAATAGCGATGGCAATGGGTCGGGTATAAACGAGGGCCCACCCCGTACCCAAGAGAGGCGGGTTTGATAGTGGTTGTCTTGGTGTGGGGCAGGTTTGGGTCATGTGATGTAGGTGATTTTTGGCCTTATATTAAGGCATGTGGGAAGGGAAGGTGGCATGTTAAATCTCTACCATACGTACTCATTCTCATGCATTTTTATATTTTTTAAAAGGTTTAAGCTTTTACATTCAACATGGCCTAACCAAACCGGCAGGATTGGTGTCACATTCCAGCAAGGTTGGAAAACTCGTGACTTAGATTCGACTCATCCAATTCAAAAGGACAAACTCAGATAGAATCAATGCGGAGACTCGAGAGAATCATATTTTTTTCAAAGTGATTTTAGAAATATTTTAAAATGAATCCATTACTTATAAAATATAAATATATGTTTCTTTAGATGCATTCATGATAATCAATTCAAATTAATAAGTTTATATATGCAAGAAAAGTGCTAGAATAAGGAAAATACAAGGAAAAACTTTACACATTACATAATTTATTAGTTCAAATAATCAAATGTGAAAAAATAAATATACGTTTCAAATTACAGTCTAGTCATCATTTTTAAATTGTTGACTCCAAACTGCATGCATAATTACTTAGAAATAAACTTTAATTATTTAAAATAAGACCCGCCTATCAAATAGTTTCAGATGCAAACAATTTATTAAAATGAGATGACTCTGGAGAGTCAATAGTCAACTTGGAGAGTTTTCCAACCATGCATCCCAGTGACCTGTCATGGGGTGGGTCGGATTTGGATGAGATGAATTTTAGATGTGGTGGATTTGGGTTTACCACCACCCATACCAAACTTGCACCGGCCATCCCTATTTCAAAATACTTAAAGGGGAATTTTTGAGATTTGGATGGAGCATACATAAAAATTTATAATTTTTTCAAATGTTAACAGGGTTTTCAAAATTGTGCCCAAATGTTAATGGGGTTTTTAATTAAAAATGTATCCATTGTGTCTTATTTGAATAAACAATAGAGAGCATCTTCCTGCCGTATGGATGATAGATGTCCTCACAATTATTTGAGAGATCTTAAAGAGACATGAAAAGAGAAGGGGTCAAATCAAAAGATTTAAATTTCAGAATTCAACATCTTGACGTTTTATCATTGTGTGGCAAGAGAAGTTATCTTTTTTACTCTTTTTTTATGTAAAAAAAAAGGGGGAGGGTTTTTATGTCATTTACTAGAATGAGAAAATAATATTTTGATTTTTTTTTAAAAAGAGGTGATTTTTTAAATTGGGTACTTTTTAATATATCCCCTCTTCTTTTCTCTTCTCTTAAAATTATCCTTCATTTCAATTCACTTTTACCAGGGAATCACTCAAACAGGAGCAATGGGCATTATCACGGCATTTGAGTTTCACTTCTAGTGGGACATCATGACGAGGGATGTCGACGGGCGTCAATTATCCTCAATCAACCATCATGTTTTAGACCGTTAGGGGTCTAGGTCCCAATAGATTTCTAGTATGAAATTCTATTTAAATAAAAGTTAAGTCTAACCAATAAAAAACACACCAGAAGACATAGAATTTTTTAACATAGAAAACCCAAAACGGGAAAAAACCACGAGACCTTTTCACCCGATCAAAAGGAAAAAACAAACACTAATAACTAATTATAAGATATACTCACAAATCATTCCCTAATTAAACTCAACCTAAAGACTTTAGTTTTTCTTGTCGACGACTCCCTGTTCACCGCTCATATGTGCTTGAATCAGCAACTCACCTCGATGCCTCTCAAGATACTTCAATCAACTAGGCAAGAGCAGAAGAAAGTCTCCTTGAACAAGCAACTCAAATCTGTAGTTGAGCTCTCCAAAAGGTCTCCTATGGGTGCTCTAGGTTTTGGATGGAGAGAACTTGAACAAGCAACTCAGATCTGTAGTTGAGCTCTCCAAAAGGTCTCTGGGTGCTATAGGTTTTGGATGGAGAGAATACTCTTCTAGGGTTGCAAAGAAGGGCTTCAAATGGTTTTTGAGTCGTGCAATGAGTTTCCAAGACTGATTAAGATTCAGATTGGCAGGAAAGATAAAGTAGGTAGGTTTCCAGACTGGGCGGGTAAACAAAGTTAGGTTGACCGAACTGAGGTTCTTTCTATGAAATCATTGAGACAGCAAGGCCTCTCCCTCGATCCAACTTTGGGTTTGGTCCACCGAGATGAGGTTCTGTCTCCGCCTTCTCTATTTTACTGTATAGCTTGAGATTCTTCAGAAAAAATTCAATTTCCTTTTCCAATCAATGTGTTGATCAACATTACAGTCCAAAACTAAGAAAATAAAAATTACAACTCTATTTAGACTTGAGTTTTGTCCATAACGCAAGAATTGCCAATAAAAATCCTAACAATAATGAAACTGATTGATTTGCGTCAAGTTTCAAGTCCAGCCCAAAGACTCGTGTACCCAAGTGATATGTATAAAAATAGGGGGCATTTGGGCGGATGTCCCTCAACTGTGATTTTTATTGCAAACGGTCCACAACATTTTATCGTACTGACGGCAGTCCTTTTGTAAAAGTAACTCATTGAAAAAGATAAAAACACCCTTGTACACGTCAGCAAAAGCAGAATCAGACAATTTATCTGAGTTTTGGCAAAGCTCAGCAATAATTCAAATGAACTTCTCTCATTCCATTGAGGTTTGGATGGCGTTAGAGTTTCAGAACGACAAAGTGGTCTTCATGAAGTTTTTAGAGGACGTCTTAAGCTTTTCAGAAAGGTCTGGTTCGCAAAAATTCAAGTTCGTTTGGGCCTCCAAGCGTTGCTTCAAAATAAGGCCAGAAAAACCGATCCAAAATTCCTGTTTTTACCAGTAAATTTCAATGAGCCATAACTTGAGTTTCCGAAGTCCAAATCGGGTGATTCAAAACCCTAGAATCATCTACACATCTAGGGCTACAACTTTCATGAAGAGACCAAGTCAAGATTCCACCGTTATGTCATAAAAAAATACTTCACAAATTGGACACAAACTCAGATAAATTTGTCTGGGTTTTATCAGAAATTCAGATAAATTTGTCTGAGTTTTGCCAGAAACTCAGATAAATTTGTCAAATGAACTTCTCTCATTCCATTGAGGTTTGGATGGCGTTAGAGTTTCAGAACGACAAAGTGGTCTTCATGAAGTTTTTAGAGGACGTCTTAAGCTTTTCAGAAAGGTCTGGTTCGCAAAAATTCAAGTTCGTTTGGGCCTCCAAGCGTTGCTTCAAAATAAGGCCGGAAAAACCGATTCAAAATTCATATTTTTACCACTAAACTTCAATGAGCCATAACTTGAGTTTCCGAAGTCCAAATCGGGTGATTCAAAACCCTAGAATCATCTACACATCTAGGGCTACAACTTTCATGAAGAGACCAAGTCAAGATTCCACCGTTATGTCATAGAAAAATACTTCACAAATTGGACACAAACTCAGATAAATTTGTCTGAGTTTTATCAGAAATTCAGATAAATTTGTCTGAGTTTTGCCAGAAACTCAGATAAATTTGTCAAATAAACTTCTCTCATTCCATTGAGGTTTGGATGGCGTTAGAGTTTCAGAACGACAAAGTGGTCTTCATGAAGTTTTTAGAGGACGTCTTAAGCTTTTCAGAAAGGTCTGGTTCGCAAAAATTCAAGTTCGTTTGGGCCTCTACGCGTTGCTTCAAAATAAGGCCGAAAAAACCGATCCAAAATTCATGTTTTTACCAATAAACTTCAATGAGCCATAACTTGAGTTTCCGAAGTCCAAATCGGGTGATTCAAAACCCTAGAATCATCTACACATCTAAGGCTACAAATTTCATGAAGAGACTAAGTCAAGATTCTACCGTTATATCATAGAAAAATACCTCACAAGTTGGACACAAACTCAGATAAATTTGTCTGAGTTTTATCAGAAATTCAGATAAATTTGTCTGAGTTTTGCCAGAAACTCATATAAATTTGCCAAAACTCAGATAATTTATCTGAGTTTTTTTTGAAAACTCAGATAAATTATCTGAGTTTTGCAAATTTATCTTTATCAGAGTTTTGTAAATTTATCTTTGTCCGGGCCATGTGATGGATCGATGGCAACAGAAAGGTCATGGTTGAAATGGAGAGATTATTTTGATTCAAGACAGTCAAGTGAATGATCCAAAATTGATAGTGCTACAAATGAATGGAAGTGTTGCTACTATAAAACAAGAATTTTCACTCTTGCTTTCAACTGTTACAGTTGATGATGAATACATCATCATTGGGTCAGCAAACATCAATCAAAGGTCAATGGACGGTGCGAGGGACTCAGAGATAGCCATGGGAGGATACCAACCACATCACCTGGCAACTAGGCAGCCAGCCCGCAGACAGGTCCATGGTTTCCGGATGGCATTATGGTATGAGCACCTTGGCATGCTTGATGACTCCTTCATCCAGCCAAAGAGCATCGAGTGTAGCCAGAAGGTGAACAAGATAGCTGACAAGTACTGGGACCTTTACGTGAGTGAGACCCTTGATCGCGACTTGCCTGGCCACCTGCTCAGTTACCCAGTTAGAGTCACTAGTGATGGAGATGTCACAGAGCTTCCAGGCACAGAGTTCTTCCCAGACACACAGGCTCACATTCAAAAAAGTTGTTCAAAACTCAGATAAATTTGTCTGAGTTTTGCCAGAAACTCAAATAAATTTGTTAAAACTCAGATAAATTTATTAGAGTTTTGGCAAATTTGTCTGAGTTTTTGTCCAGTTTATCAGAGTTTCTGGGAAATTTATCTGAGCTCGGCGACACCGAAAATCAGAATACGAAAAATCAGATTCTAATAAAAATTGAAATCCAAAATAAGAACACTTGATGACTATGATCCAATCGAGAAAAGAGAAAGGGAAAACAAGCAAAAAAGCAAACTACTATCTTTTAAATCAATTGTACAGAGAGAGATTTGGATAGAGAGAGATTTCAAAACCGTTCCATCTTTGAAGAAATGAAATAGAGAGAATCGGAAGTCATGGCATGGTGGCGACGAAAAGTGCTCTGCAACGATACTCCAAACCATGGAAAGGAATGGAAAATGGAAAATGAGAGAGAAGAAGAAGGCAGGAGTTCGAATGAGGGTTGAAAGGGGCAAATTAGTCATGAAAATATATGACGTGGCATATTAGGGACCTTTCACCAAAGTATCTCCAGCTGTCTGGACTAGAGACATTAGAGAAAAAGTTGTTGTCCTGATGCCTTAGAAGACCGTGCGCAGGGACTTTTTGCTAATTTACCCTAAAAATAGTGTTTATATTATATAAGATACTATTAATGAGTATTTTATTAATATTATTGGGCACGTTTGGTTTACTGGATCTAACTAAAGGAGTCACTTTTGTAAGTTAGGTGCTTTTGAGGTGGAGACGGAAGAATCAATGGAAGATAGGATTTTTATTGGGTTTGGAGGATTTGAAAAATCATTTCTCACTTATCCTATCTTCATCAAAACCTGTATTTTCCTCTAAATCGAGGAAAACCAGAGAGGATTCCTCCTTTTGTAAGTTAAGGTGTTTTTGAGGTGGAGACGGAAGAGTCAATGGAATATAGGATTTTTGTTGGGTTTGGAGGATTTGAAAAATTCTTTCTCACTTTTCCTCTCTTCACCAAAACCTACATTTTCCTCTGAATCGAAGAAAACCAGTGAGGATTCCTCTATGAGGACATCACCCAAACATGCCCTAAGTTGTTGCGCAGTTCATAGGGTTACATGTTTCAAATCAAAGGAATTTCAGCGCTTACGTTGGGCTTGGGCCTTTTATTTTAGTACTCAGGTCTGGCTTAAGCATTTTATTTTAGTCTTTTTAATGGATGGGCTGGCCTTGGACTCAGTTGTAAAGAGCTAGCCCAACCTCAGTTGTAAAGAGCCCAAAGCCCGGCCCGATTGAAAAAATGGAAATGGAATAATGTAGAGAGAGGGTAAACATTAATAGTCAAGGCCAAACCAATTGAACTACGCTCAACACCTTTAAATTTAGCTCTCTTCTTAAGTCCTATATCAATCTTGGGCTGGGCTCAAACTTATACATTTCCAAGCGGGCTGGGCTTGGGCCAATTCCTTATAGCCCGATTCAGGCCTAGGCCGGGCTTGGACATACAGTTTAGGAGCCAGGCCCGGCCTAGATATTCCCTAGCCGGCCCAGACCAGCCCATGAACACTCCCAATTTTGCGTGGATTATGGAAGTGGGCCTAGAATGTTCACATGGGTTTTGGAACGGACTTGATCCAAAACGGGCGACTGCCCCAATACCATATATGTAGGTCCGCCCTGGGTATGTGGGCTAAATTCCTCTTCACTGTATATGTTTTTAAGAAATTAAAGGTTTTGTTTCAGGCCCGGAGTCAGTCCAAGTTTAGAGGGATATGTTGAATCGGGCCTAGGTCAAGATCTATAAACATTTATAAGAGTGAAATCCGGTAACTGAGAGAAACATATATATGTAGTTTTTTTATGCTTTAAATTGGACTCAAAACTTTATGTTCAATATAAGGAACACAAATTTCAAGAATAAAATCACTAGTAATTTCCCTTTTACGATTTAGGTATTTTCCGTGGCATTCGATTTTAAAAACACATGTACACATACTTGTTGTAACTGACTGTCTTAAGCGCGGATAAAAGAGGAGGATTGAATCATATAGATTGACAACAACCAGAGTAAAACTTTCATCACAACCCAAACATGAATGTTAAGATAGAGAAACAAAATTACCCCAACATAATTAGAATTAGGCTTTGATGATGATAGGAAATATATGATTCTTAGCATTCTTTACAACAGAATTTGACTAAAATAGCAAAATATGAAAAGAAGACGACACTACATGGGATTCACAAGAGAGATAGAGAGAGAGTCATTTTCAGTTGGATGTCACTTCTATTTAAGAGACTATTTGGCAATTTACTAGGTTAGTAAAAATAATATAAAGCCTCTAAGAAAATGGATCACATCAAACATTTGACAGTAGGATGGAATCCAAATCCTTTTGTATGAAGATCTCGAGAATCCCACTGTGATACTGAGAAATGTGTTTTTTTTTTTTTTTTTTGGGTTTAAGTCCGTGCAACGCATCTTATTTTAGCAAATTGGACATTGTGTAATGTAATCCAAGGGAATAGAAAGAACAAAAAGTCTAAATGGACTAAGAAAGATGTGGCCTTGTCTCTTAGCTGATCAAACCTTGTAAAAGAAGAAAAGATTTGGCATGTTCCGTAGTATAAATCCTACAGAATAGGATCCAAAGGAAATCACCAAGAAGGTCGACTCTCTCTCCCTTTACTGGTAGTTTTTTTTTTAAAAAAAAATACTCTTTTTTATTAGTTAACAATGCATAAGATTGTATTAATCACATTATTCATCTTATAGCCAACTTATGATGGAACAAACTTTTATTACTGTAGAAATTAGAGACATCCCATATACGATAAGAACATTTATTTTGAGCGATTCGGATTATCAATAGATGGGATTTAATGCAGAGCTACATTTCTTCAACTCATAAATTATCTAAGATCAACACTCATAGGATTCTGAAAGTTTTAGGGTTCGAGATCTCTAGATTGGTCCACTCAATAAATCAACCCACTAGTGTGCAAAAACAATAAACTACGCAGCGGAAATAAAATCAGAAGCACACACCACAAGGACACCAAATTTAAGGTGGAAAACCCAAACCGGGTAAAAAACCACCGATCCGTACTGGATCTAATCAAACTATGAATCTCGCAATTACAAGAAACCCAGATTTCTTCCCTAGATATCCCATATCTAAAGACTGAAGTTACCTTGTGTCGCATCACGCTTCAACGACATCACACCGTTGATTGCAACAGATCCAACGCTTGACTCCTCAAATCTTCTACGCAAGAAGATGATCTTCTACAAGGGATGCAGAAGAAGCTTGCTCTCTAGAGTACTTGGCAGCACAACTCTTCAAAAATCTCTAGAGAAAATTTCTCTCAATTAGATCACAAATTCAGAACTTGAGAGATGATCTGTGTCTTTTTGGGTTGTGAGAAACACCCAATATATAGCCCCTAATTCGTGCTTAAGACTCCTTGTAATTATCCACTTAGAAAAGAAGTTCATCTCAAACTTTTCATAAGAGTCCGGAACAAACTGGGCTCTCTGCGCTACCCTCGCTATAGCGAGGTGTACTCTCGCTATAGCGAGAGTGCACTCTGCCATCGGTTTTGGCAGACGACTGTCAACTTCTTTTTAAAAAAAAAAAAAAAAAACTCTTGCTGCAGCCTTTGTTGACTTCTCTACGTCACAAATATTCTAACAATCTTCCCCTTTTGGCAATTCGTGGACAAATCTCCTACAACAATACAATAAGATCTACCCAAAATAAAAACCCAAAATACAATGAATTTTTTTAAAAAAAATCAACACTGTAGATCTTGAATTGCCTTAGCTTGTAGAACTCTTCCGGGCTTCATTCTTCTCCCCCTGAATTTGTCCATAATTTACAAACAAAAATAATCATGCAGCTTCTGTCAACCTGGATGCAGTAGTTCCCCCTCAATTTTGACTCTCCCTCACTATGATCTTCGTATCAGCACTGGGGATGGGGACTTGACCTCCTTGATCAGGGCTTTTTATGATTAGCCACCCACACTTTTGTAGTTTGAACTTTTAGCATAGTGTGAGCAAACTCCTTAGGCAAATCAGATTTTCTAACCCAAATTGGAGTTGTCTTGGGTGGAGAAAAATTCTTCCGCCATTGCTTGGTCTTTGGTAGACTTTGCAGCTTCTTGCAATGGGGACGAATGTGTCCTTTCATTCCACAATGGTGACAAGTGGATGTGCGTGCAATGCGAGACACATTCTTTTTCTTAAAACTACTCGACACATTATTTGAAAGTGCAGTATGTGGAGTAACATGTGCAACACTTGAAACAAAAATTGTTTTACCTTTAGCATTTGAAGTGGATGCACCATGATCAAAACCAAGACCGCTTCTGTCAAACTGAGACTTCTGACTACACAAGATATTTGTAAGAGTCTTCGAACCAGTGTTCATCTTGTTTAGTGAAGCTTGTTTCACTTCTAACTCAGAAAGAGTGATCTTCAGTCGTCCTTGCAAATCTTCTTTTTCAGATTTCACAATCACTATCTCTTTCTTCAGATTCACTATCTCTTGTTCAGCCTTTTCAAGTTTTTGACTCTCAGTGGTCAAATTTTCAGCCATGCAGATTTTCTGACTTTTCAAGAGATGAACCTTTTCAAATGCTTGCTCTAATTCAATTTTCAATGCAGAATTTTCTTCTTGAGCAGCTTTAAACTTGATGGAGATCTTGTAGCCATACTTGGACATCTTAACACAATCAGCATATGTTTTATGATACAAAGCTTCATAATCTTTCTCTTGATCTGACAGCTCATCAGCATGATCTTCATCAGTGTCATTGTCAGATAAAGAATTAGCCATGAAAGCCACAAACTTGCCATTCACAGTTTCAGAAGATTCAATTGAAGGATCTTGTTCTTCTTCTGATGACTGTTCCTCCCAAGTTGTATTGAGAGACTTTTTCAATGCACCCTTTTTTCTTGTTGGCACACTCACTAGCATAGTGACCATAGCCGTGGCACTCAAAACACTTAGTTCTTTTTGCAGAATTCTTTTTCACAAAATTAGAACTCTTCCACTTGACTTGTTTTGACTTCATGTAGTCCTTGAAGCAATTGAACATTTCAGTCAAATCATCTTTAGCCTCAGATTCAGAATCAGATGCAATTTTCTTTTCAGGCTTCTTTCTTGATTCTAAGTGGGCTTTCAAAGCAATACCTTTCTCTTTTGATTTTCCTTTATCCAAACGGTTTGCTTCAAAGGTTTGAAGATTTCCAACCAACTGGTTGACCTTGGGGGTATCAAGATTCTTGTTTTCTTCAATAGCATCAACTTTAGAATCGAACCTCGAAGGTAGAGACCTCAAAATTTTCTTGACAATCTTGTTTTCTTGAATTTCCTCACCCAGATTGAAAACAGAATTGACAATATCATTCAATTTTGCATAAAATTCATCAAAGGTCTCATCATTTTCCATCACAATGGTTTCAAATTCTTTAGTCAGCCTTTGCAATTTAGATTGCTTCACCGTGTCTGTACCCTCATACACAGTCTGCAAGACTTCCCACGCTTCTTTTGCGGTTTTGCAAGTGGAAATCCTACGGAACTCTTCAGCAGACACTCCATTGTATATACTATTCACTGCCTTGTTATTACAATTGGAGGCATGCTTCTCATCCTTAGTCCATTCAGCTTTAGGTTTAGGGACAGTTTGTCCACTAACCACAATTGTTGGTTTGGAGTAGCCCTCCTCAACAATATCCCAAACATCATCATCAATGGACTTAAGGAACTCAATCATCTTTTGCTTCCAATATGCATAATTAGAACCATCTAGCAAAGGAGGCTTAGAAGTTGATGTCCCTTTTCGATTGAACACCATTCTAGAAATCTCTTTAGATCAAACACAGCAAATTAGTGTAACCCGCTCTGATACCAATTGAAAGTTTTAGGGTTCGAGATCTCTAGATTGGTCCACTCAATAAATCAACCCACTAGTGTGCAAAAACAATAAACTACGCAGCGGAAACAAAATCAGAAGCACACACCATAAGGACACCAAATTTAAGGTGGAAAACTCAAACCGGGTAAAAAACCACCGATCCGTACTGGATCTAATCAAACTATGAATCTCGCAATTACAAGAAACCCAGATTTCTTCCCTAGATATCCCCTATCTAAAGACTGAAGTTACCTTGTGTCGCATCACGCTTCAACGACATCACACCGTTGATTGCAACAGATCCAACGCTTGACTCCTCAAATCTTCTACGCAAGAAGATGATCTTCTACAAGGGATGCAGAAGAAGCTTGCTCTCTAGAGTACTTGGCAGCACAACTCTTCAAAAATCTCTAGAGAAAATTTCTCTCAATTAGATCACAAATTCAGAACTTGAGAGATGATCTGTGTCTTTTTGGGTTGTGAGAAACACCCAATATATAGCCCCTAATTCGTGCTTAAGACTCCTTGTAATTATCCACTTAGAAAAGAAGTCCATCTCAAACTTTTCATAAGAGTCCGGAACAAACTGGGCTCTCTGCGCTACCCTCGCTATAGCGAGGTGTACTCTCGCTACTGCCATCGGTTTTGGCGGACGACTGTCAACTTCTTTTTTTAAAAAAAAAAAAAAAAAACTCTTGCTGCAGCCTTTGTTGACTTCTCTACGTCACAAATATTCTAACAGATTCATACTAGATTGCCATGTCTTATCAATAGAAGGGTGTCATAGGCTCGTAGATTGGATTGTCTAAGCAAGATCCACTTTTGTCCCGTCCGGATAACTATCTTTTCTAGTGAAGTCAAATTCTCAGGTGTTTATCATCGATTTTTCACAAATTCATATATAAAAACACAACATTTTTTTGGCAATTGTAAGTTCTCAAGGATCTGGGCAAGTGAAAATTCTCATTTTTGAGGATTTTTAAGTTGAATCATCCCCTTGCTGAATTTTTTTTTTTTTTTTTTTTTGCAAATTTATGTATCAATATCAATTTTCCTTTACTATAGCATTGATATGAACCAATATTGATGTGAAATCCTTAGCAAGATATCTCTATTCAAGGGACAGTAAAAAAATCCTCAACTATACAAATTACTCACATTACAAACGTAACCCCTAAATTTTAAAAATTTTACTTTTAACATTTGAAAAGACTTTACATGAAAAATAAAAAAAAAACTAAAATGTAATTCCACATGTCTCACAAAGTTTGTACCGCACTCAACTAGCAAAACAAAAAATGTATACATTGCTGAAAAAGAAAAATGACTACTGTAACATTGATCATACCAACCCGCATGTAATATTCTCCCACTTGTGTATATTTAGGACCATATTTCACTATAACAAATAATAGTTGATTTGGGCATTTTTTGAGAATTATCATCTAAATCACATAATTATCATATTTTTGTAATAAAATTAAAATCTGAAGGGCTATATATATATATATAGGGAGGTGCTCTAGTGAGAGATACTCTCACTTAGTTGGTGAGAGATAGGCGGGGGCCCTCACATTTAAGTTGGGGGGTCCTTGCATTTAAGTTGGTGAGAGTGGATATGGAAATGAGGGCCCCTACCAATCTCTCACCAACTTGGTGAGAGTGTCTCTCATAGGAGCACATCCCCATATATATATATATATATATAACTTGAAATTTACCAATCCATTGGTATCTCGGTTGGTGAGTTACTTCGTTCCACAGAGATCAATCCTTGGCTTTAACCCTAATGGTGAGGGACTTGGGGTGAGTGTGTGGAGTTGGATATGTTAGTATGTTATTTTTAATTAGGAATTTTCTGAGCTGATTCCACACAAATGAAAGTATAAGGTGTTCTTCGGAATAGCAAAGGGGAGGTCTTGTTTATGTTTTCAAAGCATGTGGATGTTTGTGATTCAAATGAAGCGGAGGTTTTGGCTATTTTGGAAGCCCTCCGATGCTTTTCGAGATGCTTCCAAGGTGATATTATTGTTGAGAATAATTCCTCTAATGCAATTGCTTGGATTTTTAATAGGAAGCCTTTTCCTTGGAAATTTTAATTCCTCTTTAATGAAATTCGATCTTTCACTACTACCATTAATGTCATCTTTTGTCACGAGCTTAAAACGGCCAACAGTATGGCTGATGCGTTAGCCAAGTAAGGGGTGGAGAGAAGCTATTCTTGGAAGGATTTTATTATGTAATTGGGGTTAGGGTCGGATACAACCCTTTTGTACCCTTTAGTTTCATTTTATTTTCTCTTTCTTTTCTTGTGTTCTTGCCCCCATTGACCATTAATGTTGTTTCTTTTTGTGTTCTCTCCTATCTTTAGGAAAGTTTCAGTTACCAATAAATAAAAAGTTGTGGTGCTATGAAGCACAATTTTACTTGCAGGTCCACTTTTCCATTTGCCAAACCGTGCATTGATCATATCTCGTGATCTGGGACATGCCTTTATATCATGACAACAGAGCTATATTGCCCGTCGGATTGAGCCTGACCAGGGCATTATCATGCCAACCCCATATAGAATGAGATTTGATGCAATTGATAGGTGAACCACTCTGAGCAGAGCGTTTTTCCGGCCCTTTACATGTGATAGAGAGGAGAGTTCGATTGAACAATTAAGCTTGATGAGAAGTAGGCCTCATAATCCAGATATGATAAGCAGTGTATTGAACAGGTTTTCCTAATCAATGATTGATTTGGTGTGTTATATAACATTAATGATGAAGGTCCTGGCGGGGGCCTATTTAAGCTTTCTTTGCTAACCATTTTTAACAAAACCTCAAAGCATTAGTAGAGGCGGACTTCTCAACACTCGTTCTAGGGTGGAGCCCACTCCTCAGTACTCTCTCCTACGGTGAAACCTAGTTAGCGCATTTTTGTCTAACACCCACATTTTCGGAGAAAACTTATGGTATTAGAGCCAGCCGGTCGTGAGTTCGATAGGGCTTCTTAAAATAAAAATGATTTTTAAGTGAGAAAGACATATACCTCTTTTCAGTCTCAATGATATCAATTCCTTCCGGTAACGATATCAAAATACCAATAATTGGTATTTTCAAAACAAAAAAAATGTGCAACTTCCTCAAAATTCAGAAGTTGTCCTTTGATTCATAAGTAAAGAAAGACTCAAACATCAAGTAGTATAGGGCAGTAAAACCGTTTTAGGTCACCAAAGAGTCTTCAAAACCTAGCTTTTTATGCCCACTAATATTTGTAGAGCCGTGCGGTCCTTGGACCGATCCCAAGGTCCCATCCAAATATATTTGGATGGGACCTTGGGATCGGTCCAAGGACCGGTCCCAATAATCCCTCCAAGTAGACTTTTTGATATTTGTATTGGTAACACACAGATTTCAATAAATGTGCTCTATTTTAATTTTACTACCTTTAGCTAGAAACTCAGTAATCAATACCCAAAACACACCATTTCACAATGCTCACATGGGCAAAACTCAGTGACACTCGGTTCCATAATCCATTGTAGCAAGTCAATATTTGATTGGACATTTATTTCAAATATATCTTTCTTTCCTAATAAAAAGGACTTCTATTAAAGAAAGAAAGAGCAGACAACAAACAACCACAACCAGTAATCCACCGGAAAGTTGGTGGAATGGCATAAGATATGATTTTGCTCCCCACAACTAGTCTCATAATTAACGAAGGTGCGTTTGTGTGGGTTTAGCAGGCACCACCAAGATATTAGACCAGTCGAGCCAAAGACCTCGACTACCCTTATCAGAAAAATATATATATATACATATATATCATTTAGATCACTAATAATCATAAAATTTTAATAAAACCAACCAAATTTTCTTTAACAGGAGGACTACATAACCTGAATTCTAGCTGCCTGCAATTTTTGGTCCATGGTTATAAGCTCATAATGAACATGATAAGGATTCTTCTCTACCATCTTGTAGAAAACAAGCTTTCCACTTTCTTTCATCCAAAGCAGGATAAGGAACTGCAGAGTATTGATTGATTAGAATGTGTGAGCAATGCACACGAAGCCTTGGACTGTTGGACAGTGGAAAACATCAATGGCAAAGCTTTTGCTCTGTCTTATGCAACGTCAACAAGTCAAACAGAGGAGGACTTGGAGATTCTCGTCATCAGTCTCACTACCTGCCAATCTCAAGAGAAGCAAACGAATCAACAAACACTCTGTTTTCTCCGTCCATTTCAAAATTCATGTTGTCGTTGAACTACGTAGAAATGATTTTTCATGACATCCTGTAACTTCCATCTTTTCCACTTTCCACAGAATATGTTGAAGAACTATAAATCCCTCTCTACTTCACAACATCCTCAAACATTTCAAATGGCCACTCTCAGGATGTCTCCTCTTCTCATACTCATCTTTCTCTCCATCCTCACCACCCCAACCTCCTCTCATTCTCCCGCCAAAATATCCTATTCCGAGCACTGCAATTCAGTTGTAGAAGAATCCACTTCCAACGGTCATGAACTCGAACCCCTCGGATTCCTCCGAATCCAAGGAGGTTATTTCAGAGGTGGACAGGAATTCCTCGGCACCCAAACACCAGATTTCATGAGATCTGTCCTGTTCCACACCAAAAGCCTCACCAAAACCGATACCGAAGGCGTCCTAAAAGTCCAAGCCACCTTAACCTTCAATGACGGCCAAATATACTTCAATCCCGGCACTTTTTCCAGAGTGAAATTGCGCAACCACCGCCAGGGAGGCTTCCATTGCGGTCGCGTAGGAAGTGTCAGCTTTGAATTGCAGGGATTCTGGTCGGAATCCACTGGAAAGCTCTGCATGGTCGGTACCGGTCACGGCGTGTCCGAGGAAGGTGATTATATCCAGCTTTCGGCCTTTTCAAAGATCAATTACCCGAAACGTTCCGATATTAATACTAGTATCGTAACCGGTATGGTTGAGAGCATTGATTCGGAGAATTCTTCCAGCTATTTCAACCCGATTTCGGTATTGGGTTTTTCTCAGGGGATTTATTCATATTCGATGGTAACGGAGATTGAAGGGATGTGCGGTGAGGGTGATTACAAAGGCAAGAAGTCGCTGGGTTTGGAGCCCGGTACGAGCATCTGTTCCATGTTTAAGTCTTTTGAGACCAGTACGTTTCATTTGAATTACAGGGGAGATTGCTCTGCTGGGAAATGCAGTCTCTTTGATGGGTTTTTTCCCGAGCTCATGTCTGTTGGCGGAATTCAGTGTTCGAGTGAAGGGAAAGTGCATATGTATCTACGATTTTCTAACTTTAGTTCTGCTTGGTATAGTGTTCCTTTCATTCCAGAGACTGCGTTGGTTGCGGAGGGGGTTTGGGATGAGGAGAAAAACCAGCTCTGCATGGTTGGTTGCCCACTGAAGAATTTTGAGGGTTCTCTGGCAGAGGCCCATGTTGGGGATTGCTCTGTTGGGTTGAGCTTGACTTTCCCCAAGGTCTGGTCGCTCAAGATGAGAAGTCCTGCTGTGGGGAGCATCTGGAGTCTCAGAAAGTCTAATGAATCTATGTACTTCGATCGAATTGAATTCCGGAGTTCAAGCGCTCGCGCACTCATTTCTGATCTGACATATAATTATACTGCACTGGGTCAAGTGAAGAATTATTGTGCAAAGAAGTATATGAAGAAAAAATCAGGGAAGAAATTTCCTGATGGGTCTTCTTTCACAGACATGACATTCAGCATGTATTTGAAAACTAAGTCGAGAAGTGCTTGGGGTTTTGCAACTCCTGTATCGCTTGGTGAAGTTTTCTACGATCGATATTCTTCAGAAGTATTCTCTTCCAGTTCCATCCGGGCGTCCAACATCACAACACAAGTGTCCAACTCTAACCACAATCTATTGAACGTCAGCTATTCAATACATATTTCGTTTTCGGATGAGGACAAATCAGAAACTATGCAACTTTCAGTAGAAGGCGTCTATGATGCTGAAACTGGGACTTTGTGCATGGTGGGTTGTCGATCTTTGGGCGTGGATGGTGAGAAAACAGTTAAAGGTTTTACCTTGGACTGTGAAATTCTCATCGACATCAACTTAGCTCCATACAATTCAAAGGCAGGACAGCATCTCAAAGGCACCATTAGAAGTACGCGGGAGAAGAAAGATGCTCTCCACTTCGATAAATTGGAATTGTCCTCACAGGATATCTATGGAATAGAAGCCGAAGAAACCATCTCGAGAATGGGTTTGGAGATCACCATGGTGCTCAGCTCTCTCACACTAGCATGTGTGTTTATTTTACTCCAGCTCTATCATGTGAAAAAGCACCCTAATGTTCTTCCCTCCATTTCAATTGTGATGCTAGTTGTTCTCACTCTGGGGCACACGATCCCTCTGGTTCTGAACTTTGAAGCATTTTTCTCCAGAGACCGCAATCGGCAGAAACTTATGAT